>CAXITT010000326.1:48471-82475 GCA_964033795.1 Lymnaea stagnalis
TCTATCTATCTATCTATCTATCTATCTATCTATCTATCTATCTATCTATCTATCTATCTATCTATCTATCTATCTATCTATCTATCTATCTATCTATCTATCTATCTATCTATCTATCTAATCTTTCTGTCTGTCTTTCTGTCTGTCTGTCTGTTTGTCTGTCTGTCTGCCTATCTATCTATCTATATCTCTATCAATATATCTATCTTCATTTCTATCTCTCCTTCTTTAAGCTAGTCTGTCTGTGTATTTGACAGTCTATTGGTCTGTATATGTATTTATCTTTCCATGTGGATGTTCTCTTTTCTTTTCCGTATTTTTCACTTGTATCCTTATGTAAACGTAAATACCTCTTTATTTAAATTACTTTTTTTCCTGATACTATCATCCACGCTTAATTCTTCTATTTGCTAACATTAATTTAAGTTGTCACTTTCTTCCAAGAATGCGAGGACCGCTCATGGTTCCTGAATTGGGCGTTCAAACCAGTGCATAATATTAATGGGACCAGGTATTATGCTTCTAAAATTGTTTACGACAACGATGTGCTATCTGAAGTATTTTGCAACACATTCTGCGGCAGACTGGCCGTGATGAAGAATGAAGAAGTATTGAACCAAATCATTAGTTACGTTGAAAGGCAAGGCATCGGATGTGCCCTTATAGCGGGGAATAATAAGAGAAATGCTAGGACGTGGGTCCTTGGTAATTCGACTAGACCGATTCCTTACAAAAAGTGGGGTCGGGGTCTACGATGCGGTCAATGTATATTTTTAAAAAGCGGGAATAATGGAATGCTTCACTTGCCTTGTCAGAATCGAAATTCGAGCTGCCATGTCCTATGCGAAATATAGAATTGTCAAAAAAAAATGTGTTTTATATTTACAATTAAAATAAATTGAAGAAAAATAACAACAATGGAACAGTTTTAACTTGTTTGTTATTTGGAATCGTTTATGCCTATCGTAATTGTTTGAAACTGAAGGAGATGTGATTAAAGACAAGAGTGAAATATAAATCTTTAATTTTTTCTTAAATTTAGCTTTTTCTTAAATAGCTATAATGAAAATGATGAGACACTTAGCATTTTTCCCAATTTAATTTCAACTAAAACTGATTGAAATTTAATTAAAAATGATTTTAAATGTTGATGAAAAATATATATTTATTTTAATCAAGAATATTTTCCAAAGCTTTGGTACAAATTATATTTAACCCTATTTAGTATGGCATTGCAGAAAAGTCCCAGAAAATAAATCTAGCGTAAATGTTGACCCAATATCACCTCACTAGATATTTCAAGTGAGGCCGTAAAGAGAATGTTATTTGGAACAGCTAAACAGATGAATCAGCTCGCCAAAGTACAAGCCGGGATGTTAAAAAAATAAACTCCAACATTCAACATAATAATTCTATTTTTTTTTTTTTTAAATTACAGTTAACAATTTCATTCTATATAAATATAAATAATCAACTTCAAAATGACAATGCTCAATCTTTTATCTTCTTAATCCGCTCGATTTTTTTTGTGTTTTTTTTTGCAATCGTTCAGTTTGCGTTCCAAAACATTCCTGTCGTAAGAAGTCATCCACTACCGTTAGAACTTCAAAGACCTACATGCTTTAATGCCCATACACAAAAAAGCCCATAAGTGTTGAAAACAGAAGCACTGTCTAACCTTTAATGTAGTGTTATGTGCCGTGAAGGTTTAAAGATTTAATCTGTGTTAATAGCAATTGACCGTTGATCAACAGTAGTTACAAGGAGGTTCTCGACTTTCGTACATGCTTTTTAGTGGTGAAAACAGCAGATCTATCAGCACAAACTGCAACCCGGGGAAAAGAAAAGTCCAGTTCCGTTCTAATTTAACTGACTTGACAATAGGGCTGAGGCGGGCGCTGGCCCCGATACTGATTATTAAACCCGGAGATGTCGAGTATAAGAATACCGGCATAGACATGAACCTGTCAAAAAATTGGGCGTGTCCTGGTAGTGAAATAATCTGTTGTGTTTTAATCTCTGTTATGTTTTCCAGTCACTAAGAATAAATTTAGAGTAATATATATATTTTTAAAATTTCTTTTTCATTGTAATTTCACATGAAAAAAATCAATCCATAAATTATATATGTTAAGGGGTAATTGTGAGTTCAATAGCGAGCAAAATAAAATTCCCAATAACTACGCTAATTAAATTTCTTAAAAATAGTGTAAAGTTTTGTAATACTAACTTTTGTTATGCGTACATAGTCATATTTTAAATAGGGTGTAATAAACGAATGGTTAACAATGGGGTGCGACATTACAATATAAATATAAGAATGAGACGTGAAAATTGTAGACGTATTTAAGGGAGAGGGGAGTACTAATTTGTTTTTTATTGTAATGCTTTACTTCAACGTGCTACGACTATTGCACCGACATCAAATATGTTTGGATAAGAAAACAGCATACGATAACGTACACAGGATATACCTAAACCATGCTCTACAGGAACATGTAGTTTCCAACAGACAACCCCCGGCTCATACATATGTCAATGGCTAACTCAAAATGAAAATGAAAATAAAGGGAGAATACTCGAGGGAGTTCCCAGTTAATCAAATCCTCAGACAAGGAGTTTCACTATCATGTATCCTGTTAAACATCGCACTAGAAAAAGTTTATAGAAACATACGTGTGAGCACAAGTGGAACAATGTCAATCTGCTTCCAGAGAGGTAATATAGAACAAAAACCACCAGGAACTCTATATAGCTAGCAATTGCCATACATGGCATACGCAGACGATAGAGCGCTACTGAGCCGAAACATGACATAAGGGGAACTTGAATATGTCCCGGTCAAATTTGGTCTGGGATAAATAAAGCGAAAACAATATATTCGATAATGTATCGAAATCCCAAATGTAATGACAACATCTCTATAAAAAACCACACCTTTGAGAGAGTGACTTCTTTCAAGTGTTTTGGGGTCACTATGAAGGAGCACAATGAAATTAATTAAGAGGTGAAAGAAATGATACGAGCTGGCAACCGTTCATATTTTAGACTGTTAAAACTCATTAGAAGCAAACATTTCTCAAGGGGATTAAAGAAGATAATATACACAACAAACATAAGACCAATAATAACTTATGCTAGTCAGACACGGAGCTTCGCCAGAAAAGCAGATATTCTGCTCAATACACGGAAGAGGAAAATCTTTACCATATTATATGGCCGGCGCCAAAAATAAACAAAGCTGTTTTGAGATTCAGTACAAACCAAGAACTATATGAATGGTTTGAAAACCCACCCACAGGAGCTACAATAAAAAATAAGGCGGACTTTGCTGGTCTGGAAATACTGAAAGGAAATGGGATTGTAGAGCAGCAAAAGTGATTTATAAGTTCTGCGTTTTTAAAGTAACATTTAAACTGTTCTTAGCTGAATTGATAAGCCTGATTGGTTCACAAAAGCATTTAATCAACTCAAACAAAATTGTATCATGGATGATATTTATATAATACAATTATTGAATAAAACACAACATAAGTCCAGTTTGAAATCTAATAAATACCAAATTGAATCTAAAATTTGGCATCTCTACTGGCACCAACGCTCCTCTCCATTTTCTTTTCGATGCTCCTTCAATTGGTCTTCAGGGACTGTAAAGATGGAGTGTACATCCATAAAAGATCTGATGGTAAGCTGTTCAATGGCAACCGTCTTCGTACAAAGACTAAATTAAAAAGGTGCTGATTCCTAAACTGCTGTTCGCTGACGATGTCGCCTTAACATCTCACGCAGAAGAAGGTCTTCACAGGCTGTTTAATCGTTTATGATATGCTTGTAAAGAGTATGGAATGTAAATTAGTCTACAGAAAACGCATGTAATGATGAAAGAAGCACCGTCCCTTGCACAGTCCCCTCCAACCATATCTATTAAGGGCCCTAATCTTTCTGTTGTTGAGAATTTCGCATACCTAGGATCCAATTTTTTTCTAATTCTCTCCCCGTTGATGAAGAGATAAATATCAGGGTCGCAAAATCAGCAGCAAATATGGCTAAACTGAATAAGCGGGTGTGGAATAATATCAATATATCTGTTAAAATAAAATAAGTGTTTTTCAGGCATGTGTGCATAGTACACTCCTATATGGTAGCGATGTGTGGACTACATACACCAGTCAGGAGCGGAAACTCAACGGGTTTCATCAAAGATGTCTGCATCGCATTTTACGCATGCGATGGCAGGAATGGAGGAAGGCCGTATCCCAAAGATGCTGCTGTATGTAAAGTTGGCATAAGGGCAAAGACTTTTCGGACGGCCAGGCCTCAGATATACGGACGTTTGCAAAGGAGCATGAGGGAAGTAAGGATTGACAACAACGAATGGGAGCTCATTGACGAACACCGTTCCAGCTGGTGAACAGCAGTGTATGAAGGAGTAAAAAAACCCAATAAGATACGCGAAACGAGGCCTTTTCAACAAAAAGAACAATACGGAAGTCAAAATTTTACCAGGAATCAATATTGTCCTGCGAAAAATGCAGCCCAGATTTTCGTTCTAGGATTGGCCTAGTGAGCCACTCGTCGAAGTGTAGGACTGCATAGCTACTTCATCGTCTTGCGAGGATGCAAGGATGCCATATATACATGTATTAATAATCAAATATTAGCAATATCTGTGTACACATGTGAAAAAAAATTCTACGACTTCCTTTTTTTCAGACATTACTTAACGCTATAATCAGGTGCTTGCTAGTGATATACTTCCGTGGCCCGATCTGTAGGCGACTCGATTTCATCGGTGCATTTTTTATTCCGCTTTGTTATAGCTGAGACTTTTTTACAAAGCTGGGTTTAAAGTCATTGTGGATGTGTTTTTCTGCTTTAATGGATAATCTTGTGTTTTTTATCGTAATAGTGGTAACATGGCTATTTTGGACATCGTTATTATAAACCAAAACAGATCCATAACCTCCATATATGAACAAATTAGTACGCCCTCTTGTAAACATAATGCAAGATCAAAACAACCATTCAAAGACAATTCCACTACAGATAAAAGGAGTGTCCTTCTTGATCTTAAAGATATGAATTGAGAACTGCGTTCAGGCCAGTTCTTAGGTTACGATGACTACGCATCTGCGTAGGGCCCCGGACGTGAGGGCCCAGAACGTGAGGGGGCCCCCGTAAGGCACCCTTGCTTCCCCAGGTTTTTTTTAAACTGGCACCGCCGCAGTCTGTGTCTCTCACGTTACCTTCCTCATCCTGAAATTTATCATTCTGGGTTGAATTCCGAGGCAGGGGAAGGGAAGCAGCAGGGGGGAGCATTTGGGGGTGGCAGAAAGAAAATCGGGGGCTTGGCCCAGCGAATGGGAATGAATAATTAGCGATCGGTTAGTCTGGCTAAACAAAATTAACCAAATTATCAATATGGTTAGTGGTTACACACGAGCAAAGATGAAACATTGATGAAGGCAGAATGGAGGTGCGAAGTGCTGAGTGGTGTCTTCTCTTCAGCTCCAGGGAGCTCCACCCCCGGACCCCCCTTCCAAGGCCCCAAACTTACGCTCCATGCTTAGGGCCCCCAAACTTCTAAGAACGGCTCTGTTGCGTTCAAACAAAAATCAAATAATATGTCGTCACTTAAGGACTCGACAGTTATTCTTACCGCACAATTACATGCCGAAAGTCTCACTTAGTGTCATGGCTTACGATTAAATTCATTTCACATTTTCTGTCATAAATTTGATACGATTGTTTACGAAGCCTTGACACAACTTTTAAATTACTGTTTGAATAAATAAAATTCTCAGCTTTTTCCAAAAAAGAAACCACGCACAAAATTGTGGGTTCATAAAAAAATTTGACGTCAATTTTAAGCTAAGTTAATTTGAGAGGAATTTGATCGTGTGAATTAATGCTAAGACTAATTTTGAGGAACAAGGAAAAACTCAAACAAACATTTTCGAGACAGAAAAAATATATACAATGACTCTAAAGATGAATTAGTATTTATTTTAGATCAATAAATATATGAGCAAATCTCAAGTTGATTCTCTAGAGTTAAATCCCGGCCAAAGCCCAGTCATGTAAAAAAAAAAAGACTCGTTAACCTTGGACGTCAAATCAGTTTTGTGTCTATTGCCTCAAGCCTTCAAACCCCTAGTGCATAATTTCCTCATCACCACCAGTAACAGAAACATTGCAAATCCCATCTACATGCATAGGAGCCAAAATGATCAATAAATTGATCGTGGGCCCTTAAGATATAGAAGAAGAAGATATGTCATCTTATCTTATATAACAACAAATAGAAAGTCACCAATAATTTGTTTACAACGTCATAACCGACAAGCTTCATTTGTTTGTTTTCTTAAATTTCCTTGAATTTCCATGAACATCCTCTCTTATTGATACAAATTCATGCACTTCTTTTCAAATGAACCCTTCTGAAATTGCCATCTCGATGGATTTTTTGTTTTTTAATTTATTTTTTTTCACCTTTACGCTAATTTTCCTAACTTGCCTAGCTAGTCTAGCTTGACTAGCTTGCCTATAAAGACCAGCTTGAGATGCTTGTATTCAAATGTTAGGTTTAAGATAATCTCCTACCATTTGGTATGTTGATTCGTTAATGGTTTAAGGGATCTCACTTTTTTCAAAGAGTGTCACATATGGCTTTTCTAGGAGGATAATAAGATGTAGTTTTGTGATGATTCGTGTAGATTTAGTGAAAGTACATTTAGAAAAAAAAATGTGTTAGAAGAGAGTTCAGAAATTTTTTCTTAAATAAAAAAAAATGGGTTGCATAATACAAAAACTTTGTGAGTTTGGTTTAGTAAATACATATGTATGTTTTGATTGCGTGAGTGGGTCTGGTACAGAAGATAGATAAGAATGTTTTGAAATTGGTAAGTTGGTCTGGTACGTTGGATGGATATGCTTTTGTTGACTAAGTGAGTGAGACTGGCACAGATCATAAATGTGTTTGTTTTGAATAAATGGGGGGGGGGGGTCTGTTATAGTAGATACATATGTATGCTCTGATTCTGGTTCAGTTACTGTTTGTATGTGCATCAATATACTGGCATATGTGCAACATTCGGGGAAGCAATGCTGCTTTTTTAAAAGCTCCTAGAAGATGCCAGGGTAGCCGGAAGATTTCGACAGGGGGGGGGGGGGTCTGTTATAGTAGATACATATGTATGCTCTGATTCTGGTTCAGTTACTGTTTGTATGTGCATCAATATACTGGCATATGTGCAACATTCGGGGAAGCAATGCTGCTATTTTAAAAGCTCCTAGCAGATGCCAGGGTAGCCTGAAGATTTCGACCGATATCGAGTCCAAGGTCCAGGTGGTTCAAAGTGATTATTGTGCGTGGGAAGAAATATTGTTTATCTTACACAGAGGCACAATGAAGCATAAGCTATTATTAAAGAGTGTAATTAAGTATGGGTTTGCTAGAGTTGAAATCAGTGTTTAATAATCGTTTGGCTCTGATTAACCTACCTGGCCTCTGTGGGGTGAGATATGTGTTTGCTCGGATGGCTGTCACTAGACCAATGACCACTAGATATAAGAATATTAATCGGAATTTCTCTCGTATGCCTCTCATGGAGGGGATGTCAAATCTTTTTAAGAAGTGTTAAATATATGAGTGGGTCTGGCAAAATTGATAAATATGTGTGTGTTGGATATCGAAATGTATTTACCGGGAAAGTAAAACTATTAATCAATCCACACGTCGTCGCTTTAATAAGCCTAGTTACATAAAACTGATTTGACGTCCAAGGTTAACGCGTCTTTTTTTTTACATGACTGGGCTTTGGCCGGGATTTAACTCCAGAGAATCCACTTGAGATTTGCTCAATGTAAACGTCTCAGCCACTCAGCCTCCAAGATTAGAAGAGTTAAAATGATGATGGACATGTAACAAGCATTAAAAGCATATAGTACTGACAACATCAAACCACTAGTGGCCACTCCAACGCTGTCAACACTCTTCCAATCGTCGCTATGCATGGGCAACGTTAAATCCGAATGAAAAAATTGGGAATCGGAAAAAATAGAGGAACATTAAACCCTGTCAACTACCGCCCGTTTTACCTTACCACCACACAGTAGTAAACGAGGTTATGAATCTTCTTGAAAGCCCCAATATATTCAATGACTGTCAGCATGGCCTTCGAGTAAATACATCATGTGAGGCAGAAATCCTTGAGTTAGCAAAAGAATTCATGACCAATTTGGAGAACAGCAAGAAAACTGATGTGATTGTGATGGACTTCTCCTAATCATTTGACCATGTCAATCATAGTTTGCTATTACACAAACTGCAAAGATACGGGACCCAAGGTATTTCCAAAACATGAATCTCTATCTTCCTCAGCAACCAACGACACGGTTGTGTATAGGACGATCGCCAACAGTTCTGATCAGGACCAGCTACAACAAGACCTCCATCAGTTAGCCGAGTAGGAGTGGAGGTGAAAGTTAAAGTGCCTGAATTACATTCACCACCCGAACCATTATGAACGTCAGTGTCAGGTGACACAAGCCAACGGTAACATTTCTTAGCAAACATCAGCAAGCACAATTCATGTTTCCAAATGACATCGTTTGGTGCACACACAAAAATCGTGTGCGAGAACTACATGCCCAAATTTAAAGAGCAAGGGCAAATGTATCATTGTTCAAGATCACTACAGCCACTGCGTAACACAGGTAACATATTTCTTCAAATATATTAATGGGGAATACAGATGAAAAAATCGATCAACTTTGTCGAATCTAAACTGGCATTAACGAAAATACTCGCTGCATTGCAAACTTTTTTTTCTTCAACACAATAAATTACTGATTGCCATTTAACAAATTGATTGTTTGATTGATTCATATGATATTTATATCGCACGGGTATCCATCCCATTTTAGCATGCTCACTGCGCTCTGGTCGTCTGAAATCTATTTAAATAAAACAGTTTTTAATTTTCTTAAAATATTTTTTATCATTTACACTTCTCCTCAAAGATTGAGGCAAACTATTCCATAATTTTGGCAAAATGACTTCAAAAGATCGCACTCTGTAAGACTTTTTTCTGTGTTCATCCACACTAGGAAAACTCAGTAAGTCCTGTGAAGAAGACCACAGGCTCTTCAATGATACATGTTTATAAATTAAATCCTTGAGATATTTTGAGAGAGGGGGGGAATCGATTCAGCTGTACGCCAGGGACAGAATTTTGTAGTTAATGGGCTCACTCACAGGAACCCAATGGAGATCTCGTAGAACTGGAGTGATGTGGTCAGATTTTTTAATCCGCGATACAATACAAGCTGCTGTATTTTGTATCTTTTGTAGTCTCTGAATTTGGTTCTGAGGTAAACCCCACCAACTGTTGAAAATAGTATGTTGCTAATCCACTTCAAAATATATAAGTTGCTAATCCAACTTCACAAGGAAAATAATGAAACAAGCAATGCCAACCATCAAGGTTAGTTCAACGTTTTTAACTTTAAGAGAACAACATGGAGTTCTCGACATGGAGTGCATAACAACGAGACGTCAATACACAATACAAAATGTGATGTGCAAAACAATGCGCAACATTCAGTATTTTGTCAATTTCCAACACCAACAACTATTACATTAATCTAATCTTCACTGGATTAGAGTTACTGCTACAGCATTGACTGTTCTCCTATTGAGTTGAGGAAGCAGATGACCTAGGGCACGTGCATAACAGAAGCATTCCTTTACAACAGAACTGATATTGGGAATCATAATAAGTTTACTGTCAATATAAAAGCCAAGGTCTCTGACAGTCGAAGTACAACAGGATCTCCGATTCACCAACTTTTATTGATGCAATGGCAACTTTCCAAAGATTTGCGTCTAAACCACAAATAGTGCCTCAGTCTTATCAACTTTTAAATTTAGTCTGTTTCATGACATCATTCTTTCACAGCCAGACAGTAGTCTCAAAATTTTGATATCGAAGCAAGTCTACAAGCTACATAAGAGTTTGACTATTTTTTTTTAATATCTAAAAAGAAACGCACATTAATACATTTTAACGGTTATAAATACACAAAATAATCGATTCAAAAACAAACACACGCATAGCAAAATCTGAAAGCTGTGTAATGTCTCAACAAGTAGCCTAAGACTCCTAAGTAACATTTTAATCAAGATTATCTAGTATAAGTTGTAGTAGTAAGTTTTAAATAGTTACATTTCCCAAGTACAATAATTGCTTGGAACCACCTGAACAATGCCACCGTCGACTCGACATCAATTGAAAGCTTAGGATAACCGCATCGTTTCCAAAAGAGTTGCAAATATGCCAGTACATGGATGCAGCAACGTATCCTGCTAGAACCAGAATCAGTTAGTCATGGTTTAATAGCACCCTTACTTGAGTCTTCTTAATCATTTAACATCGTACAATTTTTTAAAAAAAATCATATGGGACACAAATAGTAGCTATTCCAAAAATATTGTTGATTTTGTGACTTTAATAGTATTTTTTTGTATAGCTCTAGACTTGATATTATAAATAACCATGTAAGTGATCATTTAAAGAAGAAGAGCCAAATTCCATTGATAATAATATGGAAGCTAGCGTTTTAGATAGCAGCTGTTGTCAAACTGTTAAGTTTGTTAGATCTTTCTTTTAATTTGGGCAACGGAATATGTAGTAACACTCATAAATTAATAATATTAAATCAAACCTTAATGTAAGATCTAACCTAAGTATCTAAGAGGAAAATTATGTACAGTAATATACAAAATAATACTTCAAAACTGAAATGTATGATATGTTATGCATAAATAATGTTTAATCTTCATAATTAACTTTAAAAAAATAATATTTACTTTTTAATTTATATTGTTTTAGACATGCACCTTAAAAGCAGATCCTCAAAGCTGAAAGTTTAGCTGATGAATGAATTTTAGTAATTACATGTTTGCAAGTTTTTTCTTCACCAGCCCTTTCTCTTTCCTATCGCATTGTCCCCTCCTACATTTTCCAAACCAAAATAAATGGAAAGTGAAGTTTAAATTCTATCGCTTTATTTATTTTTGTTTTGTTTTTAGTACATAATCATGTTCTAGCTAATATAAATTTAGGCACATATTATTCAATTTATCATATAATATTGCCACTTTATGTGTTTAGCTAAAAACATAGTTTTTTCTCCCAGCACACCCTGGCACTGCACACCCCAAACTCTGGAGTAGCAGGCGTCGCTGGTTAAGTACCATTTCCATAGAGTATGGAGATGTTTTAAGTCTGAGAATTAGAGGCATATTACATGACGTTTAAATG
Organism: Lymnaea stagnalis; assembly: GCA_964033795.1. Lineage (NCBI taxonomy): Eukaryota > Metazoa > Mollusca > Gastropoda > Lymnaeidae > Lymnaea > Lymnaea stagnalis. The sequence continues at coordinate 59,799 of CAXITT010000326.1, forward strand.
GAATTTTTAAACCTTACCTAAGGACATACACTGTACTTTACATAATGTTTAATCGAAAATAGTGTTAGATTTGTTGATTATAAATGTCTTATGTCTTCCAACAACATTGGCCCTCATCAATCCCTTAAATCTCTCACATGTGGCCAGCAGCGCCATACCTTGGAAAAACGCCTCACCTGGCGGACTAAACCATGTAAGGGGATGGTTTTAGCATGGCACTACTGGACGTAAAACCTCCCTGATGCAGGTTACTGGTTAGGGCACAATAGTTCCGAGATGGACTTAAACGGTCACGTGTTCTTGACAAAGGCGAGCCAACTAGTTGGAGGTCATCGATTGTAGCAAGGCATAGAGAGGGAAGGGCGCCTCCTTACGACAACTGACCTACATACGCTAAACGTACATGGCTGTGCGCAGTGCAGGAAACAGAGAGGAATGGAGACAGACTACATTTGACATATTTGCGTTTGTTGTCTCATTATCTTAATAACCACAGTTCACAATACAACTGCTCTGTAGCCCTTGCAACCAGTGAAGCATGTTCTTCAAAGCCATGCACAGTAACATCGCATACCCCTTTGAAACATATCAGTCAGAATGATCAATCCCTTGATTTTTTTGGCCATCAAAATATAGAAGTACAAGAAGTAGAAGGATAGTTTTCATGTCATCTGTGGCACCCCAACGGTCCAAGGACTATGGGACGTGATGATAATGATGATGATTTTCCAAAATAATAAGAGCTAGAACTTTCAAATCTCTTCCCATAAAATCGGTTATACATTGAACTTAAACAAACATTATTTCAGGTTTGTAACAGAGACATATTCATAAAAATAGTAATTTCAAAATGAGCGTTTAATTCCATTTTTTTTACAAATCAGCACACACAAAATAAATAAATAAATTTAAAAAAAACATGTAAAAGGAAATTTACATTTTATCACTGTAAAAATAATAGGCGGAGTTAAAATTAACCAAAAGTTGTTTTTTTTATTTCTCTGAATTTAGTCTTAGTTATTCAAATGTTTGTACGCACTGGTTAGGAGGCTTCAAGCTAAGACCAAGGTCAAATATAAAACCATCAACGAGCTTCTGTTTGCAGACGATTGTGCCCTCAACGCACCCTCAGAAGCCGTCATGCGACACAGCGTTGATATCCTCTCTGAGGCCTGCAATAACTTTGGCCTCACAATCAACACAAAGAAGACTGGGGTGATGTATCAGCCGGCTTCCAGTAAGCCCTACGTTGAACCGAACATCATCATCAGTGGACAGCGTCTCAATCCGGTGGATAAATTTCCTTATTTGGGCAGCACACTCTCTAGATCTGACGTCATGGATGATGAAATGAATGGCAGACTCGCAAAAACTAGTGTCATATTTGGCAGGCTCCACAGCACTGTTTGGGACAGGAGAGGTATCAGACGAGAAACGAAGATCATGGTCTATAGCACAGCTGTCCTCCCGACATTTATCTACCGATGTGAAACAGTCTACCAGCGTCACGCCAAGAAACTGAATCATTTTCACACAACCTGCCTCAGGAAACTCCTTGGCATCAGGTGGCAAGACAAAGTCCCTGACACCGAGGTCCTTGCTAGAGTGACAATACCTAGTATCTTCATCACTCTGATGCAGTCTCAGCTCCGTTGGATGGGACATGTAGCCGAGATATTCTTCGGAGACCAAGGAGGTAAAAAAAAAGCGTTACAAAGACACACTGAAAGTGACACTAAAGGCCATCATCATAATGGGTGCAGACAGTTCAGGACAGAGCCAGGTGGAGAGCTGCTGTAAAGAAGGGGGCTAAATCCCATGAAGCTAATAGGATAACCACAGCTGAGACACGCAGGCTTGCCCGAAAAAAAAACATTAGGTCACCGTCTGAAGCAACCATTCCATGCCCGCGGTGACAGAGATTAATCCGAGCACGGATCGGTCTAGGAAGCAGCCTACGAGCTCACCTTAACACAACCTCTCCCTAACCGGTTGACTCAATGGTCCTAGTCAACTTCGACGGACGAACAGCAAAACACTGCAAAAATAAATTAAAGTTTAGATTTACATGGGAAATATTAATGCATCCTAATTAAACTTAAATAATATCAGTTTAGATTTAAAATTTATTTAATAAACATGGATTTTTTAAATTGAATTTTATTTTGTTGAATTTTATTGTTCAACAACGTACGATTTTCATAGTAAAATGCTTTGATGTATATTGTCGGAATATATTAATTACAATTTTAATGTTGGAAGAATGGGAAAGGGATCTTGATTAACTGTAAGACATTTATATCCGCCTCTGTTTAAAAAATATAAATAAGTTATTATTACCTGAGTCCATCTTATATGATAAAATACAAAAATTAAGACTGTTGATAAAATTTATGATAAACTAATCATTATGGATTTGTTACAAATATATTGACTAAAGCTAGGCAATAGCCATTAATCTTTATAGAAATCAAGAAGAAATTATTGATTTTCGTTATACAATTTATTTCACAAAGTTAAGTCAAAATGAATGTGATAAGCTCATACATCAAAACTAACTATACTTTTAATGAATGTCATAATATCATACATCAAAACTAACTATTCTTTTAATGAATGTGATAAGCTCATACATCAAAACTAACTATACCTTTAATGAATGTGATGAGATCATACATCAAAACTAACTATACTTTTAATGAATGTGATAAGATCATACATCAAAACTAACTATTCTTTTAATGAATGTGATAAGATCATACATCAAAAATAACTATTCTTTTAATGAATGTGATAAGCTCATACATCAAAACTAACTATACTTTTAATGAATGTGATAAGATCATACAAAAAAACTTACTATACTTTTAATGAATGTGATAAGGTCATACATCAAAATTAACTATACTTTTAATGAATGTGATAAGCTCATACATCAAAACTAACTATACCTTTAATGAATGTGATGAGATCATACATCAAAACTAACTATACTTTTAATGAATGTGATAAGATCATACATCAAAACTAACTATTCTTTTAATGAATGTGATAAGATCATACATCAAAACTAACTATACTTTTAATGAATGTGATAAGATCATACATCAAAACTAACTATTCTTTTAATGAATGTGATAAGATCATACATCAAAAATAACTATTCTTTTAATGAATGTGATAAGCTCATACATCAAAACTAACTATACTTTTAATGAATGTGATAAGATCATACAAAAAAACTTACTATACTTTTAATGAATGTGATAAGGTCATACATCAAAATTAACTATACTTTTAATGAATGTGATAAGCTCAGACATCAAAACTAACTATACTTTTAATGAATGTGATAAGATCATACATCAAAACTAACTATACTTTTAATGAATTGGATAAGATCATACATTTATTATTACCTGAGACCATCTTATATGATAAAATACAAAAATTAAGACTGTTGATAAAATTTATGATAAACTACTCATTATGGATTTGATACAAATATATTGACTAAAGCTAGGCAATTATCATTAATCTTTATAGAAATCAAGAAGAAATTATTGATTTTCGTTATACAATTTATTTCACAAAGTTACGTCAAAATGAATGTGATAAGCTCATACATCAAAACTAACTATACTTTTAATGAATGTTATAAGATCATACATCAAAACTAACTATTCTTTTAATGAATGTGATAAGATCATACATCAAAACTAACTATTCTTTTAATGAATGTGATAAGCTCATACATCAAAACTAACTATACCTTTAATGAATGTGATGAGATCATACATCAAAACTAACTATACTTTTAATGAATGTGATAAGATCATACATCAAAACTAACTATTCTTTTAATGAATGTGATAAGCTCATACATCAAAACTAACTATACTTTTAATGAATGTGATAAGATCATACAAAAAAACACTACACTTTTAATGAATGTGATAAGGTCATACATCAAAATTAACTATACTTTTAATGAATGTGATAAGCTCATACATCAAAACTAACTATACTTTTAATGAATGTGATAAGATCATACATCAAAACTAACTATACTTTTAATGAATTGGATAAGATCATACAGTTATTATTACCTGAGACCATCTTATATGATAAAATACAAAAATTAAGACTGTTGATAAAATTTATGATAAACTACTCATTATGGATTTGATACAAATATATTGACTAAAGCTAGGCAATAATCATTAATCTTTATAGAAATCAAAAAGAAATTATTGATTTTCGTTATACAATTTATTTCACAAAGTTAAGTCAAAATGAATGTGATAAGCTCATACATCAAAACTAACTATACTTTTAATGAATGTCATAAGATCATACATCAAAACTAACTATTCTTTTAATGAATGTGATAAGATCATACATCAAAACTAACTATTCTTTTAATGAATGTGATAAGCTCATACTTCAAAACTAACTATACTTTTAATGAATGTGATACGCTCATACATTAAAACGAACTATACTTTTAATGAATGTGACAAGATCATACATCAAAACTAACTATTGTTTTAATGAATGTGATAAGATCATACATCAAAACTAACTATTCTTTTAATGAATGTGATAAGCTCATACGTCAAAACTAACTATACTTTTAATGAATGTGATAAGACCATACATCAAAACTAACTGTACTTTTAATGAATGTGATAAGATCAAACATAAAAACTAACTATAGTTTTAATGAATGTGATAAGATCATACATCAAAACTAACTATACTTTTAATGAATGTGATAAGATCATACATCAAAATTAACTAAACTTTTAATGAATGTTATAAGATCATATATCAAACTTAACTATTCTTTTAATGAATGTGATAAGCTCATACATCAAAACTAACTATACTTTTAATGAATGTGATAAGATCATACATCAAAACTAACTATACTTTTAATGAATGTGATAAGATTATACATAAAAACTAACTATACTTTTAATGAATGTGATAAGATCATAAATCAACACTAACTATACCTTCCAATTCAAGTAAAAAAATCCCAAGATTTTATTTAAATCATCATTGTTTTTTGTTATTTTTTGTTGCTCCTCATTATGCTGCACCAAAACTCCCATTGTAAGTGGTTGACATATGTATCTTTTTATTACTTAATATTAGATCTCAGCTCAACTAAATACCAGTTTAAAACCAGGTTCTGAGGGCACCATTTGAAACCCTTTCAAAACAGTGGCATATGATACAGAATAAAGGTACATTATTTTTTATTACTAGTTGAACCTTGTTTTTCTTTAGACTATTTGAACATCGGTTCTCTTTAGACTAGTAATTTAACATTAAAAACACATATGCAATATGAAAAAAAACTTTATCAATGTTAAAAAAATTTAGAATAATTTAAGGTCATGTCACATATTTTTAAAAAAGTTATTTTAGAAAAGAATTTACAATAACGTCTCCTTGACAGAAAATAAGTTCTGATAAACAATAATTTTATATAGTTAATAAAATTACTTCAAGTACAAAAAAAGCAAATGTATCTTATTATCAAGAATGCACTCTTTATCCTAGTTCAGGTCATTTGGCATCTATATTGTCAAAGGGACACATAAATTTATGAATGCACACTAATCGCAAATATTTATAATATGTCTACCTAGTTAAGTATCACTTATCAACCTTACAATGGTAAGATTATGCCTTCCTTATAAATAATAGCAACGCTAACAGACAACGTAGAGAAAAAAGGTATATGGTGATTAACGTTTAATTAAATTAAAAAACTAGTTGTTCTTTTTAACGTAAATAGTCCTTAACCTTAATTTTGAGTTAAAGAGATTTGAAAATGTGGGTTTGTCTTTCTAATTTTAAGTGAATCTTTGTATTCTTCCCGAAGGCGTCTCCTGACCACTAATGAACTGTTCAAGATGAAGTTCGTTAAGACTTTGCTCTCGGTTGTTGGCTCTTATAAATGTACACATTTTTGTGTGATCAGCTAAAACTTGGTCTGGCTGAAACTATTATGTCAATCTTCATGTGCATTGTTGTTTCTCGTCAAATCTTGTTGACTCGCATCAACTCAGTTGCACATTGTGACATGGGAAGGTTAAACGGGGCTCGTCCACGGTGACCATGATTAGGTCGATATTTCCATTTGTCATCAAAATAATTAACGATTACTTCAGCTTTAGAAGGTAACATATTACTGCTGCAAAATAACTGAAAGTATGCTATTACATGTTGCTTATCCAGCAGGCACAAAAGCTCAAGCAGACAACAATTGTATTCTTAATGCAAATTCTTGGTCAGAGTTCATATTAAGCTTCAAGCCATTTGTTTGATACTTTCTATAGATACACTGGCAGAAGTGAAAAAGTATCCTCGAATAATTATTTGAGGAAACTCGATATTTATAGTATTCCATTGAAAGCTCAAAAAGGCACACAAAGAATGGATGACAGCAGGTACGCTGAATAAAATAGAAGAAAGGAAAAGAAAGAAATCAGAAGTGAATAACAGCCGCACCCGAGCACAGAAAAACAAGTCCCAGAAGGAGTATGCAGATGCAAATAAGGAAGTTAAGAAAAGCATCAAGAGGGACAAGAAGGAATTTGTTGATAAACTTGCTAAAGAAGCAGAGGATGCAGCTCACCAGGGGAACATGAGGGAACTGTTTGATACCATTAAGACGCTGTCAGGGAAATTTAGCAAGGTAGAGAGACCAGTGAAGGACAAAATGGGAAACACCATACCAAGTGAGGAGCAACAGAGAGGGAGATGGAAGGAACACTTTGAAGAGCTCCTGAACAGGCCTGAACCAAGAAATCCACCAGATATCCAACCAGCCGATAATGACCTGCTAATTGACTGTAATAGTCCCACCAAAGAAGAGATTAGCAGGGCCATTAAACAACTCAGAAATGGAAAGGCTGCGGGACCTGATGGCATCCCAGCAGAGGCACTGAAGGTGGACCTGGAAACCAGTGTGGAAATGCTACACCCTCTGTTTATGAAGATATGGGAAGAGGAGCAAGTTCCTTCCGATTGGAAAGAGGGATACCTTATCAAGATCCCAAAGAAGGGAGACTTAAGCTCCTGCTCGAACTACAGAGGGATCACCCTGCTGTCCATCCCAGGAAAGGTTTTCAACCGTGTACTACTTAACAGGATGAAAAACGCTGTAGACCCTCTGTTGCGGGACGAACAAGCCGGCTTTCGCACCAACAGATCCTGCACGGACCAGATAGCGACACTGCGCATCATTCTAGAGCAGTCACTAGAGTGGAACTCGCCGCTCTATGTCAACTTTGTTGACTATGAAAAAGCCTTCGACAGTGTTGACAGGCAAACCCTGTGGAGATTGCTAAGGCATTACGGGGTGCCACAGAAGATTACTGATATAATCAGAAACATGTACGAAGGGATAAACTGCCGAGTTATCCATGGCCAGCAGTTGACAGATGCTTTCCAGGTGAAGACTGGTGTGAGACAAGGTTGCTTGCTGTCACCATTCCTCTTCCTGTTAGCCATTGACTGGGTGATGAAAACATCTACACAGCAGAAAAGGAATGGCATCCAATGGACCTTGTGGGATCAACTGGATGATCTTGACTTTGCTGATGATCTTGCACTTCTTGCACATACCCAACAACAGATGCAGGAGAAAACAAACATTGTCGCAGCCACTTCTGCTAGCATGGGTCTCAACATTCACAAAGGGAAGAGTAAAATCCTCAAGGTTAATGCCACCAGTACATCACCCATTATGCTTGAAGGAGAAGCCCTTGAGGAGGTGGACAGTTTTGTTTACCTTGGCAGCATGGTAGATAAACAAGGTGGTACAGATGCGGACGTCAAAATAAGGATAGGAAAAGCAAGAGCAGCCTTCCAACAACTCAAGAATGTTTGGGTCTCTAACAACTTAGGCAGCAAGTTAAAAGTAAGGATTTTTAACGCTATGGTAAAACCTGTGCTGCTATATGGAGCCGAGACATGGAGAACAACGGCCGTAAACCTGACCAGAATCCAGTCCTTCATCAACAACTGTCTAAGAAGGATTCTCAGAATTCACTGGCCAGACAAAATCAGCAACCAGGAACTGTGGCAGCGGACAAAACAGAAACCCATTGAGGAAGAGATTCTCCAGAAGCGGTGGAGGTGGATTGGTCATACACTAAGAAAACCTGCTTCTAACACAACAAAGCAAGCCCTGAAATGGAACCCACAGGGTAAGCGGAAAAGAGGCCGTCCAAGAAACACTTGGCGCCGAGAATTGGAGACAGACATCAAGAAAATTGGCCATGAATGGAAGATCCTGGAGAAGCTGGCCCAGGATAGAGATGCCTGGAGGTCTCTCGTAGGTGGCCTATGCCCTTGGAGGAACCGCAGACGCCGACGATGATCGGTGGATGCCCCTCATGGACGAGAAGGCTCAACAACAAACAACATTGAAAGCTCAAAGTCTATGCGAATAATTGTATGATGATTACAAGTAGGCTCCATAGGTTTCAGCTATATCTCGGGGGGAGGGGGGGGCACTGTCTCCTGGGAAAGCCAAGTGCCCCATCGGAGCAAAAACATGTCCAACAATAAATCAACGAGCACTGCCCCCCCCCCTCACCGAAAAATCTGAGGTGCCCTCCCCCCGCGGAAAAAAAAATTCTTAAATAATCACTGGGCTCATAACATTTGATACTCTATAAAGCCGCATTAACTTGTATAGCTTTGTTTGGAATAAGTGCATAAAGGTATGGCAGCACATGGGGTTCACATAAGTGAGCCTTGTATCGTATACAATTGTTAACGTCTGTACCTTTTGAAGGAGGTTTGCGCATGCCCAGTGAAGACGTGAATTTGTTTACCTGTGTTTGTGATGAGGAATATTTCTTCGATTATGACATTATCTGTCCATCAAATTGTAAACAAATTGTGGTTATAGTTTAAAATGATATTATTACTGGTCAAGGGCGTTGTTCAAAGTGACTGTTCTCAAAATTTTAAGTAAATCAAGTGATTTCAGAACCTGTGTGTATCATGTTGATATTCGGCGCCATCTTTATTTTACTGTCCTGCATTACTTCAAGCTTAAAATAGCACTATACCTGCGTGTGTGCTCTTTGACTGCTACACACCAGAGTGACTGGAGGTATGTTCACATACAATATTACGCTGTATACCATTGTGGTAGCGACTCTGGTAAACAAACTGTTTATCTATGATACCAAGAGACCAGAAGTTGTCGTGTCATCTGTAAATTTAGACCTAAGTAAGAAAACAGTTTTCCGCACAGCGGGGACTGGCCACTGCGTGTTTGTTGACATTTTGCGTAGTTCATCTCGAACTTGCTCTGCTCAGTTTCCCATAGGACGCCAAAGACTTGTGCTATTATATCTGGCCTGCATTCTCCTAGCCAACTCCTACTCTCCTGAACCCAACCCTGGACCAAGCATCGCTACGGGTGCTGGCTATCCTCCATCGCATACCCGCTCATGTTCCCAGTCATTACGGACCTGCGGTACTTGTGACCTTGCAGTGCAGTGGGAAGACAGAGGCGTTGCATGTGAACAATGTGGGCAATGGTTCCATGGTCAATGCCAAAGCATCGACACAGACTATGACAAACAGCATGGGGAAAATTCTGGCATGCCGTGGTACTGTGCTGTCTGCGGATGCCCGAATAGCCAGATCGTGTTTGACCTCCACAGTTCAAGGTCAGAATCCACCCTCCCAGATTTCTCCCTAAATTCCTCATGCACCACACCAACGAACCTTCAGAGTTTTCAGCCACCACACTGCTCTACTCCTATGCGCTGCAGTCAGCAAGACAAATGGAAACACAGACCATTGCGCATATTGAATGTGAACTTTCAGTCTGCAAGTGGAAAGAGAGTCGAGATAGCCAATTTGATAAACAGCTTAAAGCCTGACATTATCTTGGGCACAGAAACATGGCTGAATCCCTCCATAGCCAACGCAGAGGTTGTACCGGCTAATTACAAACTATTCCGGCGAGACAGAAAAGACAGGGGAGGAGGAGTACTTGTTGCTGTCCATGACAGCCTGGACTGTCACGCTGTTCCAGAACTAGATGTTGATGAATGCGAACTCCTGTGGGTGAAGGTGAAGCTGAAGGGTAGACGCACACTTTACGTGTGTGCCTATTACAGGCCCAACACAGCAGATGAACCAAGCCTGAGGAGGCTTGATGTGTCACTTCAGAGAGCAATGCAGTCTAAGAACGTTTCTCTCCTTATAGGGGGAGATTTCAACTTTCCTGGTTGGAACTGGCAGATTCCTGCTTTGAAGCCCAAGTCCCCATACCCGGCCCTACACTCTGAATTCATGGAGATAATTAACAACCATGGTCTGGAACAGATGGTTAAAGAACCCACGAGAGGGGAAAACACTCTCGACCTACTCCTCACTAACAGTCCACATCTCATCCCAAGAGTAGAAGTCATCCCCGGAATATCAGACCACTGCATACCGTACTGCGAATTTCAAGTCAGCGTGCTAAAAAAGAAACAGGCTGTGCGAGAAATCCCCATTTATTCAAAGGCAGACTGGGATAGCCTGAGAAGTGCAACGACTGAGCTGAGTTCAAACATGCATGAGATTCAGGGTAATGCGACAACAGAAGAGCTGTGGATGAAATTCAAGACAACAATCACTGATGCAGTGATGAAATTCATACCACACAAGACCTCAAAACCTAAGACAAATCAACCATGGGTTACGGCTGAAATCCAAAGGCTCATACACAGGAGAGACCGCCAGTACAAACGTATGAAGAAGAATGGGTCGGTCGAACTAAAAGCCGAAGTACTGAGGCTCCGAAGAACCATCCAACGCTTACTGCGCAGATCCTACTGGAACTACCTGAACGGCATCTTCTCAGAGGAAGATACTACCGCCAAGAACAAGCGGTTCTGGAGCTATGTCAAGCATCAAAGGTCAACAAACATCGGAGTTTCCCCCCTGAGATGGGAAGGCAAGTTGACGTCTGAACCCAAAGAACAGGCGGACATACTCAATCAACAGTTCCAGTCGGTCTTTGGGAATGGTAGAGAGTACTCAGAAGTTGAGTTCCTGCTGAAGACCAAGATGATGAGCACAGCCTATCCCACCATGGAAGATATCAAGATCTCAGAGAAGGGTGTGCTGGAACTTCTTAAAACCATTAACCCCTTCAAGGCATGTGGTCCTGACAACATCAAGCCACGAGTGCTAAAAGAATTGGCCGAAGAAATCGCTCCTGCATTAACAATCCTTTTCCAATCGTCGCTATTCACAGGCAAAGTTCCAACTGACTGGAGAACAGCGTATGTCACTCCGATCTACAAAAAAGGAGAACATTACGACCCAGCCAATTACCGCCCTGTATCCCTCACTAGCGTAGTATGTAAACTATTGGAACACATAATCGTAAGCGCGGTCATGAATCACCTGGAGAGAAATAATATACTCAATGACTGTCAGCATGGCTTTCGAGTCAACAGATCATGCGAGACCCAACTCCTTGAATTTGCTGAAGAGTTGACGACCAACTTGGAGAACAGCAAGCAGACTGATGTGCTTGTGCTGGACTTTTCAAAAGCGTTTGACCGTGTCAACCATAGCTTGCTATTGCACAAACTGCATAGATATGGGATCCAAGGCACTACCAAAACATGGATCTCTAGCTTCCTCAGCGACCGATGCCAGGCAGTAGTGGTAGATGGCAAAACCTCCTCCTTTGTCAGTGTTAAGTCAGGGGTCCCCCAGGGCTCAGTGCTAGGCCCTTGTTTGTTCCTAGCATATATCAACGATCTGCCCGAGAAGCTGACCTCTCAAGCAAGACTGTTCGCAGACGACACGGCGGTATATAGGACAATGGTCAACAGCTCTGACCAGAGCCAGCTTCAACAAGACCTCAATCGGTTAGCTGAGTGGGAGATAAGCTGGGACATGGAATTTCATCCCGTCAAGTGCCAAACCCTGTCAGTCTCCAGAAGCAGGTTCCCTCTAAACCACTCTTACGAACTGCATGGCCATATTCTTGAGCCAGTTTCCTCCGTTAAGTACTTGGGTGTTACCATCCAAAGAGAGGTCCGCTGGGACGAGCACATTAACAGTGTGTGCAACCGGGCAAACAAGACCCTGGGGTTCCTAAGGCGCAATCTGAAGATCGGCAACTCAAGCGTGAAAGAAAAAGCCTATAAAGCCTTTGTCCGACCTATCTTAGAGTATGCTTCTACAGTCTGGGACCCATTTACCCAGAAAAGCATAGACAGGTTGGAGGCGGTCCAGTGACGGGCAGCACGCTTTGTCATGAACCGCTACAGAAGCACCTCGAGTGTTGGCAGCATGCTGGAAACACTGGGCTGGTCGACATTGGAAGAACGACGACGACTATCCAGGCTCACCATGTTGTACAAGATAACAAATGGACTGGTGCACTGCTCCGGAATCAAACAGAAACTCGTTAATCTTCCCCCCAGACTGCGACGAAGTCACGACAAACAGTTCCGGCTGGTAAAAACAAGAACGAAGTACAGAAGCTCCTCATTCCTGCCGAAGACAATAGGGGACTGGAACAAGCTTCCAAAAGCAACAGTTGAGGCGGCTACACTCGATACATTTGTGTCTTTTGCCTCCTGTATTCCAACCCCCAGTTCATAACACCACTGCTGAGTCGCCCTTGCAACCAGTGAAGTATCCCATTGAAACCCATGGACAGTAACATCGCAAACCTCTCTGAAACATAGGAGCCAGAATGATCAATTCATTGATCATTTTTTTTTTTTTTTTTTTTTTTTTTAAACTAAATTAAAAGCTATTATTCCTGGATGAAAATATTAAAATGCTGTGACTACCGGCCCAGAGCAAACAATATAAATTTGTATTATCCTATGTAAAATATATTTACATGAATATTATGTCTAAAATATGTGGACACCGATGTGTCTTTTAACGTATGATTTCGTTCGTTTTTTCATAGTTTCATCTGCAGGCAGTTGATCTTTCGTGGTCAGGGTTAATTTCAATGAATATTTAGACAAAATATAATGAGAAGAATCCCATGTAGTTACATGATCACATTTAATCTTTTTTATTATTATATTTACTTCAGTCTTAAAACCTTCAGCTGTATTATTTTTTCTTTACTTTGTTTACTAATAGAACTAAGAGCAGTTACAATTCAATTTTGACACTTAGGCTTAACAGTTACATGAATGGACATGAATGTTTGTTTTTTTGTTGAAGTTTTCACACTTCCATCCATACATTTTAAAACAAACATAAAGAAACATTAAAAAAAAATCTTTTGATCGAAACAATTTTCCTTCGATCAAAATTCCGTTCGATCAAGCTTCCGTTTGGATTAAAATTCCGTTCCACTAAACTTCCGTCAATAACTTTTCCGTTGGAGAAATTTCTTTCAAACAAATTTCAGAATAACCTTCACAACCGGCTTTACCCCTTATTCATTATGTTTTATATTATTGTCAATGTTGTTGCTGGGTTGACCGAAGGGTCTGAGCTAAACACATTTTAATTTGATCGTCTGGAGTTTAATCACCACCAAAGACCAGTCAAGCAAAAATATCATCAGCACCATGAGTGGATGGGACTAGTAATTTTGGATGGCAACACATCTAAGAGAGGAAAACTCTGATTTGAAACCCAGGGATGTAGTCCCATAGGCGGATTCTGACAAATCAAGCGACGCAACTGGTTCAATGCTGTATCATTTACATGATTTTCCTTTGGGTCATCCACCCGCGTGGAGAGAGACGATTTGCTCATGAGAATACGCTAATAACACTACAAGAATAATCCCAGCCTGAGTGGATTTCGTAAAGCAAAGTCTACACCATTATCACATTAAGACGGAATGATGTCGGCAAAATTTAAAAAAAAATCAAATTTAGCCATGAGGGAAAAAAGATGTCTAGCTGTGATTTGAGTGACGGCTAAACGCTGTCAAATGTTTAATCAATAATGGAGAATGGGATCGTGTAAGACTGTCTACGTAACATTACTAAAGGGCGGCATATAGTATAGAAAATATTTTTGGTACTCTTTTAATTGTAAACGTTTTTTTAACAAAAAATCAAAATACCCTTTCTCGGCGTTCAAAACTATAACCTTATGAAAACTATTCTATTTAAAAGTTTGAATTGTGAAAGTTTAAATGACGTAGAAAGACTCTAATACGTTTGTAAACTCGTTAACCTATGTCAAATTTGATGAAATCAATGAGCCATGGGACTCAGATATTTTATGATAGTAGTTAAACTACGCGTTTTATCTAAGCACAATACCATTTTATTACACAGATGTTGTAGTTTAAGTGGATTTTATCCATTAAACTTAGTGCAGTTAAAACAGACAAGTCCGTTTCGTTCATTAAAGACAAAGTTAACAGGGGGCAAAGTTCATCATTAATGTGTTTTTTATATCTTAAACATATTTAAAAACCTTTTTTCCGTCATGTTAACGTCGTCCGGTGCTACTCTACTCGAAACAGTTTGAAGACATTTATTTTAAACACTGTGTTTCAACACATCGCTTTTAAAATTATATCAATAGATAACAGTATATGTTTCTACTTATAATTGCAATTTGTCTATGATTTAAGCTTTTTTTTTCAATTCGTGCGGCCGCAAGCACACATCTTCCGGCCCACAAAGTGACGAAATAAATTTCATTTAAAAAAGAAAAAAATTCTTATAGCTTTCCTACATGTCCTATTTTCTTTTGGCCCGCACAAGTATTGTCCTATTTTCTTTGCCCTCGCACCAGCACTGTCCTATTTTCTTTTTGCCCGCACAAGTAATGTCCTATATTCTTTTGGCCAGCAAAAGTACTGTCCTATTTTCTTTTTGCCCGCACAAGTACTGTCCTATATTCTTTTGGCCAGCAAAAGTACTGTCCTATTTTCTTTTGCCCGCACAAGTACTGTCCTATATACTTTTGGCCAGCAAAAGTACTGCCCTATTTTCTTTTGGCCCGCACAAGTTTTTCGTAAAGTATTGAGGCCCGACTTAAACATATTAACATACGGATTGATAAAATCAATTATCACACACAAATTGTAAGCAATTAACTACACACATTTTAATTAATGTTGTACAAAATTTAATAAATTGAATTTAGGACAAGTCTTAGTAAAAGCAATGTTTTAAACACAACAAAATATAATACTTCCAAACTTTTAAATTTAGAATATGAACAATGTTACGTCACTGTCAGTAAAATCTAATCATAAAAAGACATTGTGTCACCAAGAATAAAAAATCACTTAATCATAACTGAGTCACATAACTAAAATTTGAGAATCGGTTGATTGCACAGAACGTTAACTACTTCAAACATTTTTATTGTCAACATGCTATAAAATGTTCTGTTTATCTGAATAAAACGTAGCTCTTGTTACATCTGCCAAAGTCAAGTCAGACTTGCCCTAGAGTCTTTTTGTCACAATCGTTACCAAGCTATAGCAAGGCTAGTAGTGGCTTTTTTTTGTCAACATATACTGTTAATATTAGAAGCATAGTTAATAATTACAACTTTTGCACTTAAGTGGTGCTAATAGTTTTTAATTGTTGGTATTTCTTCTATTGATTTGACTACCCAGATTGTTTTCTGTTCCTTCAAATGTGTTTTAAATTTATTTTAAATGTAGACCCTTTGAGCGTTGTCATATGAAAAAGTGTTAAGTTATTATCTGAAACAATTTTTCTAGTTAATGTACACTTAATTGCTGGTCGTTAAAATTTACTTCGACGATTTTTCCATTGATATTTTAATTTCTGTATAACAAAATGCAGCGATGTACGACAATAATAAACACGCAGTTTATCAGAGTGCCATCTAATGTATTTTCTAAGCATGCAATATTATTGTGTTTATTTAAGAGTTGAGTTAAGGCATGATTTTACATACACATTTTCTAACAGATTTATAATTGAAAAATTTAATTAGGGGGATATTTAATTTACCAGTTTGAAACATCGAAAATTGTAATTTTTTTGGTTAAAAAGGTATTAATGTTTGAGTAGCATCAGTTGATGGTGATTTGTTTGTTGTTTCAGTTTGAGTAGCGTCATTGGATTGTGAAGTGTTTGATGTTTCAGTTTGAGTAGAATCAGTTGTTTCTGATGTGTTTGATGTTAGAATTTGAGTAGCATCAGTGGATGGGGATGTGTTTGATGTTAGAATTTGAGTAGCATCAGTTGATTGTAATGTGTTTGAGTTTAAATATCATCAGTGGATGATGATGTGTTTGATGTTTGAGTTTGAGTCGCATCTGTTACTAAAAATGTGTTTGATGCTTGAGTTTGATTAGCATCAGTTAATTTTGACGTATTTGATGTTTGAGTTTAAGTAGTATGAGTTGATTCTGATTTGTTTGGTGCTTAAGTTTGAATATCCTCAGTTGATTCTGATGTATTTAATCTTTGAGTTCGAGTAGCATCAGTGGATGGTGATGTGTATGATAATTGATTTTAAGTAACATTAGTTGATGGTAATGTGTATGGTGTTTGAGTTTGATAAGCATAAGTTGATTCTGATGTGTTTGATGTTTAAGTTTGAGCAGCATCAGTTGATTCTGATGTGTTTGATGTTTGAGTTTGAGTAGCATCAATTAATGGTGATGTGTTTGATGATTGAACTTGTAAAACATCAGTTAATACGGATGTATTTGATGTTTCAGTTTATGTAGCATCAGTTGATTTTGATGTTTTTCATATTTGAGTTTGAGCAGAATCAGTTGATGCTGATGTATTTGATGTCTGAGTTTGAGTAGCAACAGTTGATTCTAATGTGTTTTATGTTTGAGTCTAAGTGGCATCAGTTGAGTTTGATGTGTTTGTAGTTTGAGTAGCATCAATTGATTGTGTTGTGTTTGATGATTGAGTTTGAGTAGTATCAGTTGATGGTAATGCGTTTGATGTTCGAGTTTAAGTAACATCAGTTGTTTCTGATGTATTTGATGTTTCATTTTGAGTAGCATCAGTTGGTGGGGCTTTGTTTGATGCTTCAGTTTGAGTAGCATAAGTTGATGATGATGTGTTTAATGTTTGAGTTCGAGTAGCATCAGTGGATGGTGATGAATTTGATGTTTGATTTTGAGAAGCATCAGTTAATGGTTACTTGTTTGATGTTTGAGTTTGAGTAGCCTCAGTTGATTCTGATATATTTTATGTTTGAGTTCGAGAGCATCAGTGGATGGTGATGTGTTTGATAATTGATTTGAGTAGCATCAGTTGATGGTGATGTGTTTGAGGTATGAGTAGCATCAGTTGATGGTAATGTTGTTGATATTTGAGTATCAGTAGGATCCGTTAATTATGATTGGTTTTTATGTTTGAGTTTGGGTACCATCAGTTGATGGTGATGTTTTTGAGTTTAAGTAACATCAGTTGATTCTGATGTATTTGATGTTTGAGTTAAAGTAGCATCAGTTGATTCTTATGGGTTTGGTGTTTGGGTAGCATCTGTTGATGGTGATTTGTTTCATGTTTGAGTTTATTAGCATTTGCTAATAAGGATGAGATTGATGCTTGAGTTCGAGTAGAATCAGTGGATGGTGATGTGTTTGATGTTTGAGTTTGAGTACCATCAGTTGGTGGTGATTTGTTTGATGTTTTAATTTCAGTAGCACAATTTGATTCAGATATATTTTATGTTTTTTAGTTTTAGTAACATCAGTTGATTCTTATATGTTTGATGTTTTACAAAGAGCTATTACATGTGTGAAAGGAATTGAATATAATACAAGCGACATTTTAGTTTGTGTGACATAATAATAAAGTTTCTTAATGTGTACAACCATCTTACAATTTGGCTTTTTAGGCCGGGGCTTAATTTTGAAAAAAAAATGTATCTGATCTATTTAAATATAATTTCCAACAGAGCTGTGGCATGGGTAGATCAATCGCAGCAAGTGTTTGGAATAAATTTTGAAAATCCATGCTTCTCACGGGGACAGCTGTATGTTGCCTGTTCATGCGTCAAAATTATTTTAATTTTGTTTGTGTACGCACAGGATGGAAAAAAAGAACAACATATATTTTATTAAAAATAGCCTCAAAAACCTAAGGAAAACACAATTTTTTTTTCTACTTTGAGTGGCATTGCAATGCATGCCTTTTTCTCGCTAGTGAAATAGAAATAGTGACATTAATTTATTGGTGACATATTAAGTAAGTTTCTGAAGTAGTAAAACAATTCTACAATAGTCCGTTTATGGCCGGGGGCGCCGAATTCATGAGCTTTATCACTATAATTTCAAATAAAGCTATTACATGGTTGGTTGGAACTTAATTGGCCGGCAATTTTTAAAAAATTCTTTCTTCTAATAGGCAGCAAATTTGTAAGTAAAGAAGAGAAAACATTTTTTTGCATTTTAGTGTAGAGAGTATTTTTATTATGTTTATAAATAAACTTGAATTTTGTGATGTATTTTAGACTCGGGTAAAACGTTGAAAAACTTGGGTTTGTTAAAATTAAAAGTATTTCTTTAATGGAGTTTTATAGTTTTGGAGTTGTTTTGTGTTATGTAAAGATATTTTACAGAAATCGATGGTTTCTTAAGTAATTAAATAACACACTTGAAACCAAAGGAATTGAACTATGGTAATATCGAGATTTTAACGCTGTAATTTATGATTTATAAATGTATGTGAAGCTATACAACTGGAATTCTAATTCTAACAATGAACGTACCTATTGTGCGAGGTTTTCATGTAAAAAGATGTGAGATGATAACTTATGAAAATTATTAACGATAGGAATATTGTAAATTAATTTAATCAAATACAAACAGTGATATTTTGTTCGTGCCCTAACAAGTTGTGTTAATTGAGAAATATCATTGCTAATAACAGATATCACATGCATTTGTAATATTTGTCACAAAGCAATACTTACGCTGTCAAATCAATTATGCCACCCGAAACGAAAAGCTATTCGTCTTTCTACAAATCAAGCACGAAAGAAAAATTCATCACGAGCTTCCGAAAAATTCCAAAAACCAGAGGCAAGACTGGAAAACGCTCGAGTACGCGATGCTCAAACCCGTTCATCTGAAACAATCACGCAACGGAAAGCAAGACAGGAAACTGCTGGAGTACGCATTGCTCAAAGCCGTTCATCTGAAACATTCGAGCAACGGGAATCAAGGCAGGATTCCTTTAGAATATGCACTGCTCGATCCAGACAAACACTGCATGCTGAATTAAACTTAGTACATTCCATTACGATGCTATTTATGATTACAGTCTTCATCCAAGTGTGGTTATTTGAAAAATGGATCAATTATACGTGTATTGCTGTGTCCTCAAATTTATGAATGAAACACCGGGAATTGGCTGAGCGAGTGGAAAGTGAAATTGCCAGAATTAATGTCAGAATTACATTCACCACCGGACCATCAGTAATATTGGTATCAAGTGACAATAGCCAATCGAAAATTTCTTTTCAAACAATTCATGTATCAAGAAGACATCGTTCGGTGCAACAAATATCGTGTGCAAAAAATACATGCCAGCATTTAAAGTGAAAGGTCTAATTCACCAGCGTGCAGGATATCGAATGCCAATGCCAAACACATGTCACAAATTTCTTAAAATTTATTTCATGGGGATTGCTGATGAACATATCGATCAGCGTTGTCATATCAATACGAGCACTAAACGAGAAGTCGTTACTGCATTGCAAACGTTATTTTTGCAACACAGCGCATAATTCAAATGTTTAGACATGCCATTGAAATTCTGACTAGTGAATACAAAGTCATAGTAAGAGCAGACAAAACACCTGTTGACCAACAATACAATGCACCAACCATTATTGAAGTGTCGAATGTTATAGATGGCGAAGAGTTTAACTCACATGATATAATTCTTGATCACGGAAGTGGTGATGTTCAGCGAGTGTCAGAAAGTCATCGCTTTTACAATGGATTGTAATATCATATTTTTGCCAGAGAAGGTTGATACCATTTTAACATTAAATTGAGGAATCCAAAGACAGATGAGGATCGAATGAGAAAGTCAATGCCATGAAATTCTATTCATATCGATTGATGACTTCTCCGAAAAGTTCTGTAAACAAGCTTATCAATCCTGATTTACAACGAGAAACGCACTTTGATAGCTAAAAAATATGTACATTTGTTCAGATGAATCTTCGAAATTGGTTCAAGACCAACTCATAGTGCACGACAGAATTATGCATGCTATTACCAGTCAAAACGATGGACTATATTTCCTAGATGCCCCCGGAGGCACAGGAAAAAACTTTCCTAATTTCACTTCTTTTGGCAACAATACTATAACAAAAAGATATTGCACTGGCTATCACATCATCTGGAATTGCAGCAACTCTTTTGGATGGTGGCCTCAACAGCCGCTGATGACTTAAATTCATGTCTCATATCATCAATTTATGGCGACATGATTAGAAATTAACTTTGAATGCCAATATGCATGTACATCTACATAATTATGCATTCGCTGAACGTTATGCAAAACGATTGTTGGACATTGGGAATGGGGAAATGGCAATTCATAAATCCACTCAATGTTAACAATGCCAACAAGCTTCTGTAAAAATACAGCAACCACCGACAAATTCACACATACTTTTTTTCGAAATATTGAAAAATATTACAAAAATCATCAGTGGCTCAGTGCGCGTGCTATATTAGCAGCCAAACACAATGCAATAAACATAAGCATTCAAAATGAAATCCCAGGTGAAACGACAACGTATAAGTCCATCGATACTGTATTGAATTAAGATGAAGTAGTCAATAATCCAATCACTTGTCTTGCCAGGCATTCCATCGTACGTTTTAATTAAACAAAAATCCACCACGACTTCACATCTGTAACAAGTTTCAGTGAAAAACATAATGGAAAATAGCATTGAAAGTACTATTTTAAAAAAAACAATTTAAAGGAGGTGATGCAATGTTGTCACGCATCCCAATGATTCCAACAGATATGCCATTTGAATTCAAAAGTCTGCATGTTACGATGCGACACACGTTTGCAAAGCACTGGGACAATCGCTACAAATTTGCGAACTAAACTTGGAAAACCCATGCTTCTCCCATAGACGTATGTATGTGGCCTGCTCTCGCATCGGTAAAACATTCTGATTTATTCGTGTATGTACCAGACCGAAAACAAGAAAAACTTTGTGTATTTAAAAGCTCTTGAAGAAACATAATCAAAATTCATACACCCAATCTCTTTTAGTTGCTTTGCAACGTATGAAATGTACTCGCTAGTAATGTAATAAATCTTCACATTTTTCTATATACATGTTTTTAAAAAACAAACATGTTTATTAAAATCTTAATTCGCTTGTATCCACTAACACTTTTCGACCACTTTTTATACAGATTAGAGTCACATATATAACGAAACACAAGACGCAAATTGTTCACAAAAAGTAAACAATGAACTTTTGGGTATGTATACAACTTTTCTGCTCTAGTGTATGTATAACATAAAGTTGAAATAACGCTTTATTGGGATCCATGTAATCGGATCGTATTTATTGTGGAGCCGTGTTCAACCAGGATTTCATAACACTATTTATCTAATGGCTTTAGAGTTTATATAATTTTTTATAAAATGTATTGTTAAGTTGGAGTAACTTCAGTTGACTTTTGATTGTCTTGTTATATATTAGTTTCAAGATACTCATTGGCTTTCAAAAAATTAAGGAACATGAATATAATAGTACATAATATCCATGTCGGTTCCTTGGGCCATTGCGTTATAGCAGTGGGTTTAAAATAGCCCATATTTAATTAAAAAACTAGGAATAGATATACCTTTTTAATACAAAATAAATCCCGACTGAACGTGTAGTATTAATGTATTGCTTTTGCTCATTTACAAACATTGGTAAGTTGTTATTTCATAACACTGATGTTAATAATTTACAAAAGTTTGGATCAAATTCTCCAACAATTATTTCAAGCATAACATTTTTAGCAAAACTGTTATAACATTTTTAGCAAAAATGTTGTTGAATAAAGTTAGACATTTGCAGTTGAACGATATGTATGTAAAAAATTCAGTGGATCTCAAACGGTGGATTAATATGTACCATTTCAATTGATTGTACTAATTTTGACGATCACTAGGTATGTGTAGAATTTAATGTGTCTGGTACAGTATGCACATATGTGTGTTGTGGGTCTTGTACCAGGGATGGAGAGGTGTGTGTCGTATTTAGTAGTTCTAGTACAGTGTACATATATGTAAGTGTTAATTGAGTATGTCTAATGTCGTATATGAAATTTTCAAACGTATTTGGACAGTACAATTGATAGAGATGTGTGTTTGGATACTGAAAAAATATTGATGCCAGGTGATTACATTGTTTATTTTGTTCAAAGGTACTGGCATGTAAGCATCTACTTCATAATAATATTTGTTTTCTTTATTTTGATCTTAGAACCAGATTATTATCATGCTGTTGATTGTAGTCAGCATAGGCATCAAAGCACATGGTTTCAGTAAGTTATCTATCTATCTCTCTCTATCTATCTATCTATCTATCTATCTATCTATCTATCTATCTATCTATCTATCTATCTATCTATCTATCTATCTATCTATCTATCTATCTATCTATCTATCTATCTATCTATCTATCTAT
>CAXITT010000326.1:83921-150951 GCA_964033795.1 Lymnaea stagnalis
TATCTATCTATCTATCTATCTATCTATCTATCTATCTATCTATCTATCTATCTATCTATCTATCTATCTATCTATCTATCTATCTATCTATCTATCTATTTATCTATCTATCTATCTATCTATCTATATATATCTATCTATCTATCTATTTATCTATCTATCTATCTATCTATCTATCTATCTATCTATCTATCTATCTATCTATCTATCTATCTAACTACACATCTATCCCTCTTTATTTATCTATCTATCTATCCATCTATCTATCTAACCATCTATCTATATATCCATCTATCTATCTATCCAACTATCTATCTATCTATCCATATATATATCTATCCATCTATTTATCTGTCCATCTATCTATCTATCCATCTATCCATCTATCTATCCATCTATCTATCTATCCATCTATCTATCTATCCATCTATCAACCTATCTATCTATCTATCTATCTATCTATCTATCTATCTATCTATCTATCTATCTATCTATCTATCTATCTATCTATCTATCTATCTATCTATCTATCTATCTATCTATCTATCTATCTATCTATCTATCTATCTATCTATCTATCTATCTATCTATCTATCTATCTATCTATCTATCTATCTAACTATCTATCTATCTATCTATCTATCTATCTATCTATTATCAATCTATATATATATATATATATATATATTCATCCATCCTGTCATCCATCCATCTGTCCATCTATCCATACATTTATCGATGTATCTATCCATCGTTCTATCTGTATATCTATTAAAAATATAAATCCATTAATCTATCTCTTAAACTATCTATCTCTCTATCTATTCATTTTTTCTTCCATGTCAATGTGTCTAACATTTTATGCCTCTATCTATTTACAATGTGTTTCTGTTTCACTTGTCTTTCTTTTTCTCTCACTTTTTATTTTATGATTACTTGAAAATACCACACGATTTTATCGACATAAAAATGTTAGGCACTTTGCAATAATTTCACCTGCTATTGCAAAAACACATAATATTGGGTGCGGTTCTTGGAATGTAATGTGGAAGTGTAAATCGTTTTTCCATAACTCACCATGTTGCTCATGCAGAGGAACACTATCATCTGAATTAAATCGTGCATTCTATTACAATGCTAGTTATTACAGTTTACATCCAAGTGGCCTTATTGAAAAACTAATTGAATTCTGTGTGTTTTGCAGTTATTTCAAATTTCAGATGAAGGATCGAATATGAAAGTTAGTGCCATGAATTTATAGCATATCGATTGATGATTTGTTAGAGCACCAAAAATTTTTGTCTTGAAATGTCAACAAAAGTTTCTTTAATACATTGTTGATATGTATGCGAAAATATAAACATAACTTATTTACTTGATGCATTTAAGAATAATTGCTATGCGAATCCAAGCGAAATGTGGAAAATGAATATAATACCGGCCACATTTACAGGGAGTCCACTGCTCATGCATAAATACGCACAAGATGAATGACATACGTTCGCGCTTATGTTTGCCAATATTTGTTAAAAGTTCTTTACATACAGCTCTGAGTGGGATGAAATACAAGAACTGTTTTTAGGTGAACAATCATCATCGGAGGATCATGATATTATAGCGTATGTGTTTAAGCAAAAGTTGAATTGTTTAATATATTTTAATGTCAAGGATGATTTTTTTATGAGTGACACAATGTTTGTTTTTGAATAAATTAATTTATGATATTTCTAACGTTAATAATTTTGACATTTTAGGATCTGATACCTTTTCACATGAAAACCCCCTCCAACATGTAGTTTTATTGATGGCAAAAGATTCCCAGTTGTAAAGGGGTTAAATTACATTATAAAACATGAATTACAGTGTAAAAAGCAAGATGTTACCATAGCTCAATACTTTCTTTGTTTAGGGGGTAATTTAATTACTAAAAAAACAATCGATTTATTTTCAAACATCTTTTTTATAAAACAAAATAACCACAAAAATCTAAGACACTATTATTTAATTACTCAATCATTGCTTTTCAAAATTATAACACGTTAAAAAAAATCATGTTCGAAAAACATCACAAAATATAAGTGTATTTCTTTAAAAAAACTAAAATACTCTTTAAACAAAAAAAGAAAAAAAAACATAGAAAGAAAAGAAATTAAAAGTGTAAGTAACAACAGCCGAACCAGGACTGGAAAACGAAAGAGCAAGAGAAAAATATCAAAATAAAAATAAAAAGTAAAAAAAAAAAAGAATTAAAAAAAGATAAAAATGCTAACATAGATGGTCTAGCAGCAAAAGCAGAAGAAGCAGCCAGGAAGGGCAACTTGAAAGAGCTATACGGACTTTCAAGAATGCGGTAATGAAAATATAAAAGGCTGACGAGACCTGCTAAAGACAAAGAAGGTAGATCAATAACTGAAAGAAAAAAAAACAAAAAAAAATGGGTTGAATACTTTAAGTAACTATTAAACAGACGCCTACCCACTGACACAACAGATTACAACCAGCAATTGAAAACCTACAAATAGAAGAAAGCGCAACAAATAAAGAGGAAATAGCTCTGGCAATTACATATCTCAAATTAAGGAAATTACCGAGACAGGGAGACATTAGAGCAGATATGTTGAGTTCTGATATAGTGACATTGGTCAACATACTGCATTATCTGTTTAAAAAGTAGTGGGAAGAAGAGAGTGTTCCAAAAGCTTGGAAAAAAGGATACCTTATCAAAATACCAAAGAAATGTGACCTCAGCAAATGGGCAAACTACAAAAGAATTGCACTGCTTTATGTACCAGGAAGGTTTTTAACAGACAGGTCGACATGAAGCAACGAGAACAACAGCCTGGCTTCCGCTGAAATATATCATGCACAAATCAAATTGCAACATTAAGAATCATTGTATCACAGTTAATCAAATGAAACTCCACCCTATATATAAATTATATATACAATGAGAATGTATTTGATAGCCTGGACCGACGAAGCTTGTGTAAACTGCTTTTGCACTATGGAGTACCAGGAAAACTAACCATGATCATTCAGAGCTGTTATACAGAAAAGACTTGCAGGATGGTCCACTAAGGTAGACTCAAGATGACCTTAAAGTTGAAACTGGAGGGAGACAACAATGTCTAGTTACCCCTCTCCTATCCATCCTTGCAATTGTTTGGAATATGAAAATATGCACAGACCAAAGAGGAAATGGATACGGGGGACACTTGGACACTGAATGACCTAGACTTTTCAGATAAATTTGCGCTTCTGTCCCACAAACAGCAACAAAGGCAGGAAATGACGTAGCCGCCATTTCAACACAGTTCGGACTCAATAAATTTAAAAGTAAGACGAATATCACGAAGTTAAACTCAGCCAACCAAGAGCATATCTCTATGGAAGGAAAAGCACTGGAAGAAGTGGAATGCTTCACAAACATAGGCAGCACCATCGACTAAAATGGTTCATACAAGGCGGATGTGAGGGCCAGAATTGGAAAATGTAGATTATCGTTTGTGCTATTAAAGAAAATATTTGATCCGAAGCAGCTAAGGCTGCAAACCAAAGTCAGAATCCTTAACATTAAAGTTAAAACAGTACTAATATGAGAAGCAGAAAATTGGAAAACAAC
Source organism: Lymnaea stagnalis (assembly GCA_964033795.1). Classification (NCBI taxonomy): domain Eukaryota; kingdom Metazoa; phylum Mollusca; class Gastropoda; family Lymnaeidae; genus Lymnaea; species Lymnaea stagnalis. The sequence continues at coordinate 87,544 of CAXITT010000326.1, forward strand.
AGCTGGCATTACGCAGAAAGTACAGAGCTTCATAAACATATTACTTAGAAAGATCATGAACATTAGATTGCCAAACTTTATCACTAAAAAGACTACTGGAAAGGACTTACCAGGTGCATAATTGACGAAGACATCATAAAGAGAAGATGAAGTTGGATAATGCACACTCTCCGAAAACCCCCAGATAGCATTTACAGAAAGTCTCTAACATGGAATCAGCACGGGAAAAGGAAGAGAGAATGACAACAGATTACAGGGAGACGTGAGTTAGAGACAGACACGGAACATAATAATTACAGCCAGAAGCAACTGGAAAGAACGGGACAGGACAGTTGTAAATGGAAAAAAATCTTTTGGACGACATACTCGTTGCCTTTTTTTTTTTTGAAGGTGGTTTTGAAATACCAAATATCGTGTTGTTGATAGCTCTTTTTGAAATTATATTGATCAAGATAATTTAAGAAATCAAGACGAATTTAAGGCGCCCAGCAAAAACAAAATATGCAAAAATAGTTGTCTTAATTTAGAAAACTTTTATTATGTACCAAAGAAACTGAAATGTCGTTATTTGTGTTTGATTCAATTCCATCAACCCAAGAAAATTTATTTTTATAGTTCGAATTAGAAAATAATTGAATTTATGGCCCGCGGCCCGAAACGGAATATTGAAACATTTTTGTGCTAAATTAGAAACCTTTGCGGGCGTTAGAAAAAAGACTCGCCAACTTCTTATCATAATTGCATGAGTGGTATAAGGACGCAAAAGAAATTAAATTTTTATAGCGCCAACAATGTAAATTTTAAAAAAATAGTTTAGCCCCCCCCCCCTCCTTCCCAAAAATCGAACATTAAGCATTGGTGTTACTATTTATTCTGTAACATACAAAATCAAACGTCGCTCTTTGTGTTTACTTACATTCAATCCACCTAATCAATAGCATGTTGGAAAAATAATTTATGTATCTCTTATAAGACAAATCGAACTGAGAGTCACTGGCCCAAATTGAAATATTGTAAAATGATTGTTCTTATTTAGAAACCTTTGCTGACTTATGGACAACTACTCACCAAACATTTATCGCATGAATGTTATAGTAGCGCATACGGGTTGAAAATATATTTAGTTTTCTCATATAAAAAAAAAGAACATAGGGCCCCTGGTTAAAAACTGAAACTTTTAAATGGGTGTAATAATTCAAAAACCTCTTAGGGCGTGCGCACAATATCTCAACGAAGTTTAATCGCATTTTGGTTCAATGGTACAGTATTGCTTACAACAATTATATTTATATAGATAATAAACAGTCGGGAAAACGAATGTAGGGCCCCAACACAAACGGAATATTGTGGAATAGCTGCATTACTTCAAAAACCTACTTATTATTTCAAACACAAAATTTAATGTCGATATTTGTATTTGTTAAAACTCCATACAGCCATATTATATCCAGTTTTAAATTATATTTGTAAAGGGTCAACAAGAAAAAACAAATTTAGGGCACCTGGCTCTAATGTAACATTATAAAATGGTTATAATAATTCAGAGACACTTCAGGCGTTATCAAAACCATTCTATACATTTTTATCTGATTAACATTATAGGAGCACATACGTGAATTATTTTTACATAGCTTTTATAAGAAAAAAAAATTAGGGCCAAAAGCAAAAAAAAAATTAAAAAATTAGAATGGTTGTAATATCTTATATAAATTTGCTGGCGTGTGGACAACAATTCATCAACATATTATCGCAAACACATAAATGGAATGGCAGCTCATACGATTGAAAATATATTTCTATAGCTCATATAAAAAAAGAGATCATAGAGTCCATGGTTCAAAAAAGATTATTTTAAAATTGTTAATAATTCAAGAAAGTTTGAAGGCGTCCGCAAAACATCTTTCAAAAAAGTTTTATCGCATTCGGATAAATGGGAAAACGAAAATAGGGCCCTGGCCCAAATGAGGATATTTTTAAATGACTTTAATAAGTCAGAAACCTATGCTGAGGTGCACACAACATCTCCCAAAAGTTTTATCGCATTCAGATGAATGGAATAGAAGCCCGTATGGAATTCATGTTTTGAAAGCTAAAAAAGAGGACAAAAAAAAAAAAAACGAATTTTGGGCAAACGGCTTAAAACGGAATATTTTAAAAGGATTGTAAGGGCCCAGAAAAGATGTTCAGACTAGTGGACAACAACTAAAAATTGTATTGCAAACTTATGAAAGATGTAGAAGCACATACGGGGCATACATACATACAGATATTCATATATATATATATATATATATACAGACAAAAAATATATTTCCCACTTTTTTTGTTTCCCTACGCGACACATCTTTAATTAAAACATAACTTAGTGATTCTTCTTTCTTCCAGGATGTATTCCAGCTCATGGTTCAATTCGTCCTTATTTTCATAAATCGGAAACTTATCAAGAAAGAATGAGGTTTTTTCTGTCCAAGAATCGTTTCACAAACGACGTAGATTCTGAATCAAAGTGCAACGACATCTGTACAAGCCTGGCTGTTGTAGACACTGAAGAGAAAATGAAATTCCTCATCAAATTTATCCAACGTTATAATGTTGAGTGTGCGCTCATTGCTGGGAATGATAAGAAAGAAGCGTCAACGTGGGTCATCGGTAAAGGGACAACACCGATTCCTTACCTAAGGTGGGGTCAAGACGAACCCAATGGCTGTAGGGCAGAACATCACTGTTTATTTTTAGAAAGGGGTAATAATGGAATGGTTGACCTAAGTTGTCATAGAACAAAATCGAACTGCCATTTTCTATGTGGAGGTTATTACCTGAGAATGTGATTAACAAATTACAATGTTTATTAAAAAATAACTGCAACTCTGAAAAATTTCATCTTTTTTTTTGTTGATGCAAAACAGCGTTGTTTAAATGTAGATAAAGGTGAATAAAGAAAGGAATAAAATACAATTTCATATTTAAATTTTCTAAATCTATTACAAATTTATACACAATGATCTACAAACACAAAATATTTAAAAAAAAAACAACAAAAAAAAAGCATTCAAAAACGTATAATTTTATAAACCAAATGAATTGATCTAAAACATATTGAAAAAATGATGACTAAAGTATGGATTTTAAATATTGATAAAAAGACATTAATATTTAATCAATAAAATTATCTAACGAATTAATTTTTTTTTTAAAATTAAAAATTAAACTAGAATAGCGTGAAGTTAGTGCATAATGCATCACGCCGTCATATATATCCTATTTTAAGGCACCATATTAAATTAGTAAAAATAACAGAATCAGGCTTTAGTTAAATTTCCATTTTTTTTTTAGTAGCCAATATAGAGCTAAATTATCAAAAATATATTACTCATAATTGGATGTACAGAGATTTCTTTTCAGTTCTGATTTGACAGAACTTTGTTTGAATAGTTAAGGACACTGACATGCGTGCATTCCTCTTCATCCTTATCCTTATGTCCCATAGTCCTTGTAACTACCTTGCTAAAGTTGTGCTTAATAGCCTTTTTAGAAGCTGACATTTAGCTTAATAGCTTCTCAAATACAGTATTTTAACTCGATATTTTCTTCAATACTGGTATTAATCTTGATATCTTTTAAAATTTAGACCTTAATCTAGATAGTTTCTTTTATCTAGGCGTTAATTTTGATATCTTCTAAAATTCAGGCGTTGATCTTAATATTTTCTAAAAATACACGAGTTAATCTTGATATCTTCTAAAAATCCAGACGTTAATTTTGCTATTTTCTAAAATCCAAAGTTCCCTTTGGATTTCTTTTAAAATTCATGCCTTAATCTTGTAATCTTCTAAAATTCAGACGTCAAATTTGATATTTTATAACATCCAAGCGTTAACCTTGATATGATAAAAAATTATTGCGCTAATTTTTATATTTTCTAAAATCCAGGGGTTAATATTATTTTTTTTAAAAATCCATGCATTAATCTTAAAATCTTCTAAAATACAGTCCTTAATCTTTATATTTTCTAAAATACAGGCAATAATAATATTTTCTAAAATATAGACGTTAATCTTAACATCTTCTAAACCACATGCGTTAATCTTCATAGCGTCTTCAATCCAAACGTTTATCTCGATATCTTCTAAAATCCGGGCGTTAGTCTTTAAATCATTTAAAATACAGGCGTTAATCTTAATATCTTAAAAAAATCCAATTGTTTATCTTGAGCTCTTCTCAAGAACAGGGGGTAGATTTTATAGCTACTAAAACGCTGGCTATACATTTCCTCGAGTCTAAATGTCTTATGTTAAATATCCCTTTTAAAAAATCCTGAATTTTTTTAAGAATTGTAACCTAAAAGAAAGGAACATTCAATTTTAATTTTTAAAAAATAATCGTTTAAAATAACTATTCACTCTGACTACTAATAATGAACTTCCAAATTGAAATGTTCAATCTTGACGTAAATTCAGACATTATCATGAGAAACTCTGTTTTGTGCAGCTTTAAAGCCCTTACTCACAAAGCCCATAGTTGGTAAAAACTGAAGCCCATATCATATTCTGCATGCATATAAACTAATTTCTCAGTTTGAGAACCTTTCCCCGTATTTCTAACATATTTTTTTATGTGTTCCTTTTATCCGGAAACGATATTACTAATGCATTAATGTTCATATTCGTCAGAGATAAATATACACTACACTTTATGCCTTCATCAACAAAATAGTTTTTAACAAAATAATAATAATAAATTGCATAATTTATCACACATTATTAATTTTTTTTTTACCCAAGATTTACTGACGGCTAAATAACGACATTTCATTACAATCAGCACGTTATCTCTCTTACTCAAACATGTCCCGAATACAAAATACATATCAAAGTTATACAGTTAATCTCAAACCAAATAAGCTCCCAAACAACCCATTGACAATGAGCACAACTCACAAAAGGTTTTCTCACGTCCTTGAGATATTCTTCAAATTGCTTTTAGAGTCTACTCCCTGAGAACAATTTTCCTAACAAAAAAAAACTATTTCAGTATATAACAAAATGTACAACATTTCAATTTAAAATAAATAGCAAGATGCCTGTCTGGGTATGCTTTCCCTAAGTCATTATATTAAAAATAAATTGACAAATTTCAATTCAATACCAATGGTAAGCAGTTTTCTAGGTATGGAACAAATGTTTCCCTATTTTACAACGTAAACAAATTTCGATACCATATCAATGTTAAGCTGTTTTCTAGGTATGGAGTCAGTGTTTGGCATTATTACACATTTTACTTCTTTACAATATAATATCACTTTTAAACCCCCATTATAGATCTGGAAATTCCGTTACACTTGATTGCAAAATCTACCGAATATCAATAAAATACCCATGGTAAACAACCTTAATTTGCCCTTCCCAAAGTCCCCATAAAGACCATTGTATAAACCATAATCAGATTAGTGGTGATGAGATAAGGTCTGTTCCTGATACTTCGTTGCTTTGTTGTTTTTTTCTAGGTAAAGGTCACATTTTTTTTTTCATTTAATGTTGGTTGGTTCACCAGTGAGTTTGGTCCTCGTGGTAGAGCGTAATCCGCATTGGTTCCTTCACCTGAGCCATTCAGTAAGACATTACAGTGTTGAGATCATCTCGTATATTCTTCACACCAAACCCAAAAATTTTACACTTGATGCCTTGGATTGCACTCAGCAGCATAGTTTATTGGTCACAGCTAGGAACCAATCGGGATAGTAGAATTTAAAAAGAGTTGTTTCGAGTGCTGTTTTGAACGCCTGGATTGTCGGTATATTGCAGATGTGTAGCAGGAGAGAATTCCATTGTTACAAGGCGCAGAAAGAAAACGATGGTTCACCATAATTTTAAATATGGATATTTGGAACAGAAATAATACGCGTGTCTGCTGATGAGCGTAGCTGTAGAAGGTGTTAATGGGCAGGAAAAAGTTCGATTAGATAGGACGTGCTTGTAAAAGTAGCCAATGTAATGAGAGGAGTAGTGGCGTGACATGCGTTAAAAATGGAAAAGATTAAGAATGGGCGCCAACCCAGGCAAAAAACAAAGCTAGGAAGTACGGAAATGAAGTGAGTTGAAGTAAAGTTTAAAAACCAAACAGGAAAAAGACGTGGCAACTAGAAAATTAATTTAAAAACATATATGCAGATTTGTTGTTTAAAGGGCGTCGTTAAAAATGGTAAATTTAACACGACTTCAAATTACTTGTATTTCCTAAATAAAAAAAAATATGTTAAATGACTCGTCTATTTAAATCTGCTTTATATCCTTAAAGTTTGATGATATTTTAAAAAAAACAATTCACTTTTCTACAATTCCTAAGAAATTATTGTTCAATAAATAAAGACATCGGACTATGGCAGGAGCCCATTTAAAAAAGTGCCATTTTCGAGAACTTTAAAAAAAAGGATTTCTCTCAGTCTGTGTCCTATTTTCCTATCTTTTTAGGGTTCAAAATACCTTGTTTTGCTGTTTACTTCACTTAGCCTGATTGAAGATCTTAAATTATTAGTTTTAAAAAACAATAAAGATAATTATTCACGATACATTTTCAAATCTGCCCAGTTCAAATTTGGATTGAATCAGCCAAAGCGATTGACTTTAATAATTTTACCAGCGGGATGATGTTGCCGACTCCATTATTCTTTCATAGTCTACAGAAATGAGTATTTGAAGTTGGATAACTAGCACTAGCTTTTTTTCTTTTGTAAGTTCAATTAAAATTGTTTGTAAACGAACATAGAATTTCTGTTCATTTAAAATAACATTGGTCAAATAGTTACAAACTAATTGTGTATTATGTATATAATTCTCGCAAATAAATTTACAAAGGTACTTTCAGGAATGTTTAAAAATTTGGCACTCCTCAGAACGATGGTCCAAAATTAAAATATAATGTTTCTGGAAAAATTAATTTTAAAATTCATTTTTACCTCATGGAACATCCATAAAATTATTTGTTAAAATAAAATAACATCTTTTTGTTGTAACACAACAACAATTTAATAAGTTTTACGAAATCAAAAACAATTGCTTTTGAATAAATCTGTTATCTTTTACGGTGACGTTGTGATACATTGAAGAGAACTGTCCTTAAAGATACCTTGTAAAAGTTGCCCAATTGGATGTAAATTAAATGGACACAAAAATTTTTGTCAATATCACAAAATACTTTAAGTTTTAATAATAGTTATACATACAACATAATTAAACGTTTCGGTACATGCCTTCATTAGTACAATTACAAAACATGTAAATAAGCATAAATTAAATTTACATTTAATATATATGTACATATATCCTACCTAAAAAATAATTGGATGTATCTACTTTATGTTGTATTTATTTTATTACTGTAATTTTGTCTTGGTGTCCGATGTTTCTGTCTTAACAAGTGACAAGTGGCGGATTGACAACTTTAAAATATTAAGTTCTCACACATTTTAGGTAACTTTTATCGGTTTACTAAAAAAATTGGATATTCGACCATAGGCATATGGTTCTCAAATCAATTCACAAAATTCTTTACAATAAATGGGACGTTTATTTAATTTCTGCAAATTATAATTACTGTAGAATTCGCCCTGAGGGCAAATAGCAGAAGATTGGCTGTAGACATAATTGCGCTATTTTCTTCGTACATAAATAGTTGTACCAGGAACAATGAAAATTTTTAAAAGAAGACAATGATTATGACAAATCTGCAGTGTTTTTTTTTCTCTCTTTTACAATGCAGCGGTTCTCAACGCTAAATCAAAGGTCGTCAACAACCATCAGAAACGTTATTATATATGAAATGGTAACGAAAATATTTTTTTGACATGGGGTTACCACAACATGATGAGCTGTTTTAAAGAGTCGTGGCATTAGGAATATTGAGAACCACTGTTCTAATGAATTTCCAACGTTGTGTTTTTATTCCCTCAGAGCGTGATCATCAGCATCATGCACGCCCCCCTCCCTTTTTTAATCCCCTCTCTCAGAAGGGGGTGGGGGGAGCGGCCATGATAGCTTGAGTTCATTCATCTCCATAGATAAAATTAATAGTATGTATTCTGAATGAAAATTTCATAATGAAATTTTAAAAAGAATTAAATTATTCCCCTAAATAGTGATTTGCTTAACTTTCAAATTTCTTGCACACACAACCAATTATAGTTATACATTTAACAAGCTCATTTTTTTTCAGGGTTGTAACTAAATATAAGTTTTATTCATACAAAAATGAGCAGAAGCTCAATTTTACAAAATATTTAAGGCGAGACAAAAAGTCAATATTAATTCATTTTTAAAAAAAAAATCATAAAAAATAAATCAATTAAGTTATTCTAAACGTACAGGAGTCAAGTAAAAGTTAATTTAAAGCACATCAATGAGAAATCATCAGGCAAAGGTGAACACAACAAAATGTTTTATAGAAATTATTTCAGCACTGAAATATGTTCTCAAAAACTAAGAATAGATTTTTAAAAATTAATGAAAAATGTACGAATAAAGGTGTCCTAGCAAATTGTACGCAGTATTTAAGAACATAACAATCTTGCTAATACAACAAAGTTTTCGGAACCAATTTCTGCTCAGTTAATATTATAAAAATGGGTATACATATAATCTGCAGGAATCATTAACTATGAATGAGTGTTAAGAAAAGAAATCTATAAGAAGAAAAGGATTATTTCAGCAAGGCATATGCACACAAATGAAGCAATTTTTTTTTTAAAAATCATAAAAGATTAAGATGCAAGGTATCTAGTATCTATATAAAATGTATAACACATAACACTTAAAAATTAGTTATGATCGCACCCACCTCATCAAGCATATTAATTAATACATTTTTGAGCTCAGAAACAGCTTTAAAAACAATGATCAAAAATAATATCAAAGACATAGCAAATTTCATCTTCCAATTCACGTACATTTTTTGGTAAATTAAGGACAGGTCGACAATGTTATTTTTTTTTAAAGTTCAGACTTATGTTATGAAACAAAACAACAACATTTTGGACTAAGCCCTAAAGCAAGTAATCTCTTCACTGGTGTTTCGAACAGAATACATTTGGAAACTTGTTTGCGGGGATTGTGATCCCAATCTCTGAATCTGACCTGCACTTTGCCATTGGAAGATCTACAGTTCATACCGCTTGAGGTAATAGCAGATTCAAATTTAAATATTCAGTTTTCTCGTCTTAAAAAAGGTAATTGATTAGTTTCTTATTGTTTAGTTTCTTTTAGTGTTGTACAAATGAAACTTGTGCAATAAAATGTTTTCTTTATTATGCATAGCATACACTTGAATAACATGGAATGCCACTACTAGCCCGTGTAATCTGATGTAGGTTTATTTGTCAGTGCTAAGTTGCAAACAAGTTGTATTCATTATTGTATCCATTAAGTATGATAATTATTTATCATTTATTTGTTTACAAACGAACTTTATATTAATTTAAACAAGTAAAAACTTCAACCTTTTGCAAATGCTTTAAAAAAGTAAACTTTTTTGCCACGTCCAGTGGCTGGAGTGTTGTTTTTTCTCCTAACCTGTAAAAATAGTCTTCATCAAAATGGACTGAACACAAAACCGCTCTTCGTGAAGGTGTGCAGTTGTCTCTTCTGATGTTTGAAGCCATTTGTTCAGAATTTCCTGGCTCTTCAATGGGAATCTGTATACGAGACATACAATGCATTTAATGATTTTTAAGACATACTTTTATTTTTGAAACTGTTTTTCTACTCAGATTTTTTATCTGACTTCAATATTGTTAGGAGGGTCAACTAGAATAATGGTAAGGCTTTTCACTACTTGATTGGAGGCTCCACAAAATAATGGACAGGCTTTTCAGCTCTTGCTAGTATTCTCTACTAACATAATGTAAAGGCTTTTCATTACTTAATAGGAGGATAAACAAACATAATTTACATGCTTTTCACTGCTTCATAGGAGGCTATACTAGCATAATGGCCAGGCTTTTCATTACTTGCTGGGAGGCTCTACTAGCATAATGGCCAGGATTTTCAGTACTTGCTAGCAGGCTCAACTAACATAATGACCAGGCTTTTCACTACTTGCTAGGAGGCTCAACTAACATAATGTACAGGATATTCACTACTTGCTAGGAGGCTCTACTGACCTGATGTACAGGCTTTTCACTACTTGCTAGGAGGCTCTAATAGCATCATGTACAGGCTGTTCACTACTTGCTAGGAGGCTCTACTAGCATAATGGCCAGGCTTTTTTAACTACTTACTAGGATGCTCTACTAGGATAATGAACAGCTTTTCACTACTTGCAAGAAGGCTCTACTAGCATAATGGCCAGGCTTTTCACTACTTGCTAGGAGGCTCTATTAGAATAATGTACAGGCTTTTCACTACTTGCTAGGAGGCTCTACTAGCATAAATGCCAGACTTTTCACTACTTGCTAGGAGGCTCAACTAACATAATGACCAGGCTTTTCACTACTTGCTATTAGGCTCAACTAACATAATGTAAAGGCTTTTTTAACTACTTCCCAGGAGGCTCTACTAGCATAATGTACAGCCTTTTCACTACTTGCTAGGAGGCTCAACTAGCATAATGTACAGGCTTTTCACTACTTGCTAGGAGGCTGTACTAGCATAATGGCCAGGCTTTTCCCTACTTGCTGGGAGGCACTACTAACATAATGTATAGGCTTTTCACTACTTGCTAGGTGTCTCTAATAGCATAATGTACAGGCTTTTCACTAATTGCTAGGAGGCTCTACTTGCATAATGGCCAGGCTTTTCACTACTTGCTAGGAGGCTCTAATAGCATAATGTACAGTCTTTTCCCTACTTGCTAGCAGGCTCAACTAACATAATGACCAGGCTTTTCACTACTTGCTAGGAGGCCCAACTAACATAATGTACAGGCTTTTTTTACTACTTGCTAGGAGGCTCTACTAACATAATGTACAGCCTCTCTCATTTCATACATCACGAATATTTTCACTTGATATTTGACACAAATTTGTCCCACTAGATACATGAACATAAAAAAATGATTTTGTGTCCCCCAATAAATAACCAACACACCCAACACACGATTTTGTAAGAGCTTTAAAAAAATTCCACCATTATAACGTATAAAATATTTGAAATCAAATTTCGCCAAATTTTTGCCATGAGATTTAACGTTTTTGGATATAAATTTGACAATAAGGGAACTTAAATTGCATAGAAATTTTTTTTTTTTTTTTAGATTTGTCAATTTTAAATAATGTCTTAACTTAGCACACACGAGCATTTCGCCCATCCACGCCATATCCCTATCAAACCACGTTTAAAACATAATGAACAATTCTGCATATCGCGTATAATAAATATACGCCCACGCACACCTTTTCGAAAGCTTCGTTTTTTTTGCCACATGCCTGGACGCACTGCCTGAACATACCCCACATAATATATATTATCTTTAACCATCTAAAAATTACGCATCCAAACATCTCATAATCTTTTCTCACAATTGAGCAAAATACTTTACATTTACACTAAACTAACGTTTCAATAGAAGGTGGCGAAGGGTAGGTTAAATAAAGACAGTTGTACATGCCAAATATAACGACGTCAACTGTACCAATTAACATTACGCACCATCAATAAGGGAAATAAAGTACCCGCTTTAAAGATGACAACCGTGATAGTTCAAACTAACTCTCATCTCATTTGTCAATTTATATGTAGATGGTTTTTTTTCGCACTACTGACCAAAAAAACAAATAATTACCCTTTTTAAACTTAATGAAATGACAGGGAAATCAATACGGATATGTCACAAATTTAATTTCGGTTATATTTGTATGTGTTTTAAGAAATATCACAATAGCTCGTTCGCCATATATATTAAAATATGTTCGTTTTTTACGGTATCAGTATCAATCTTGTCAAATTTAAGTTTCTTGTAGACTGGAAGAGGTCCATTAATTAAGGTGTTTTTTGTAACACATTGTAATATATATATATATATATATATATATATATATATATATATATATATATATTATATATATATTATACCGACTAGCCAAATAACCCTGTGTTGACCTTGATCAAATTTGTAAAAACAACACATTTGCTTAATTAACATTGAAATTAGGCGCAAAACAAAATAATAATTGAAATAAAAATAACTCTATATTAAAAAAACAAATCAAGTCCCTCAACTTAGAATTGCATTGAAGATCAATCAGCTCCATTTAAAGTACACAAAACGAGGGGGGGGGGCGGGCTTCTTTCCCATTAAAGGATAAGGGTCAGCAAAAAGCTGAAAAATGGCTGTATGTGTTTTGTAGTCTAAAAAAAATGTGATAAAATTCTTTCTCTAGCCTTGCAGTTTTATCAGTTTATTTACTCTTAAAGATTCCCTCGGGTCCATTTTGCTCACTCATAAACATTAGCGTAACTTTATTATAGATTATTTGATACTTTATCAAATCTCTACAATGTACGCAGCTAGGGTTGTGCATTATCCACTAGGCCTGGTGCTTTTCGTTATGTACGTTTAGCCCCTGGCTGCAGTTATCAAGCAGTTTGATATGCTATATCATATGTTTGCGGATGATACCCAACTTCAGCATTCCGTGATCCCCTCTCAGTTCCCTTAGTTTCTTAGTATGACACAAAAGACGATGGAGTAAGTTAAAACGATGAAAAGACCGAGCTGATCCCTAATTCTACCGTTCAAAAGCTAAAATCTGTAAATAACACACAATCACTTACTCTCTCAAGTATACGAGTTTGCTAAAACAGTGCGAAACCTGGGTGTCTTCTAAGACAGAACTGTAAATATGGAACATTACATTAACAAGCTTTGCAAGGCTGATGTCTGCATTTGTACTATCACGCATGGACTACTGCAATGCTCTCATGGTGGGTCTTCCAGCTACGCTCCTGGATACAATTCAAAAAAGCACAGAATAATGCAGGTCGCATTGTTCTTCGCAATTTATATTGTGTCCATGCTAAAAGACTTCTAAGAGAGTTGTATTGGCTGCCGTTGCGCAATCGCTTAGAGTACAAATTGCAACTCCGTGCTACCGCTGGTTGCATGACCTTGCGCCGTTCCATCTCAAAGCACTCATGATGACTTATGTACCCACTAGACAACTCCGCTCATCTGATAGTGGCAAACACTCGATATCAAGTGTTCGCCTTGAGACTTTCAGAAGGCGCACTTTCGCATTTGCAGGTCCAACAATTTCGAACACATTTCCTGACGCTGTCAGGACACTGGACTTTAAGAAAACAGATTTGAAAACACATGTATTTCTTAAACAAATGCTGCGGCGATGTTGTCTATCATATTTCACAGCTAGCTATTATCTAATAAAAGTTTATTGGCTTGTGTTGTTTATGGTTGCAAGGGATGAAATATGGGTATTCTTGTATTTGTATTTCACCTTGGTATAATATAGCTTGTTTCATTTCTCTTTTAATGTGGTTGACTTTGTACCACGCGTCGAGTCTTTCTTGATGAAAAGTGATTATCAAATAAACTTTTTTATTATTATTATCATCATTATTAAAATTACTTCTTAAAACGTTTTCTAAAAATCACACTTTCGTAACGTTTGACTCATCAAATGCAAAAAAAAAAAAAAATATATTTATTGATAAACATATCATAATAAACATAGAAATAAATTCAAACATAATAAAAATAGGAATTGGATTAGCCATTAATATTCGACTGAAACCGTCTCAAAGGGACAAAATATAGATATGAAAAAAAGGGAAAACGTGACGGACGCATTAACACTAAATGTTACGGTCATGTCACGGGACTCAAAATACAGTCTGGAAGGCCACTATTTAAAAATCCTTTTTTGCATATTTATTGATATATAATCACAATTATATCTTTTTTTATTAAAAGGATGTAAATATTGATAAATTCCAAAAAAAATTTCGATGTTGGCAGAATGAATGCGTAAACGAATTTCAAAATATCTAAATATTTCAATTCGGCTTGGGTTTTTGGCCGAAAGTTTCGTTGAGCATTTGGTTTCGGCTTAGGTTTCAGCCGAATATCTCTTTAAGCTTTTAGTTTTGGCCGAAAGTCATTTTAAGTTTTGAACTAAATTCAGTATCGGCCAAATTCAGAAAACACTTTCGATCAAACTCTAAAGTATATATCAGTTTTTATTTTCAATATTTAGTTGCTCTGTTCTCAGTGAGTCAAAATTTCGACTCCTTCGGCTAACATGCAAAGAATTTATTTTAAAATGTTTGAAAGCAGTGTGAAATATATTTAAAAAACATAAAAACCACCAAAGCATGTTGTAGGTTGTTCTTAAGGTAGTTCTCAGACATCCATGGTGGAAAGCCCGTAAAAAACGTGCACCAGCTCACTTGTATCTGCATGATGCCTTCTTGACTAGTCTTAGTAATGGCGTGACTAGGGATTAAATTTACTTGTATGGTTGTAAGGCGGACCATCTGGTATAGTTTGACTTTCAAGTAAGTAGGAGTTATGACCCATTGAGTTTTATTTTTTCCAATCTTTCCAGTTCTCAGTGGGGAGCATCATTTTTTTTAAAGTTAAATGTTCTTATTCCATTCTAAATACTAGCTGTCTCTCTTTTACATTTCGTGTAGCAACTTTTCCTACAAACAAAGTCAGAAATATCGGACTGTACGATCTTTGGAAGTCTCCTTAGCTACCGTTTCTGTAGATTAGCCTTCTCCCACTTCTTTGGATATGTACCTCTTGTATAGCATTTTTATTAAAAAAATCCTAAAGCGTCTGTCTCGCCATTTAGACACAGTTGTGTCGTAATTTCATTGTAGACTTTATTCTATTTAACTTTCATTGAGCAAAAAATTGCGGTGAAAAATTCCAGGAGGCCATTTCGTAGCGTGGATATCGGCCGCCCGGGATGGAGGACAATTTTGCCGCCCTCTTATTTAGGTATTTCAATTTAATGTGTACTATACATTACATGCATTAATTCTAGACAACTTTTCGGCAAGAGCAGTCATCATTATTTTGCATTACACAGGTTAGATTTTAAATAAAAAAAATTTTATCTAAATTTTTTAATCATGTTTATTAATACAAAAATTATTTTACTTCAACCACCCAGATACATTGTTATAACAGGTACAATACCTATCACTTAAGATAAGGTACAACTAGACGATCGACAAGATTAAATAATTAGCTAATTGAATATAAAACGCAAATCAATTTTTAATAAAAACTAGAACTATACTATTAAGTATTTATTTAATATTTTATTGAAAAATAATGTAAGTACTTCTGGGAATAAAGACCAGACTTCCATTTTTAAATAAAAATTTATACGTCTGCTTCTTTTAAGAACAAAGTCCTTTAATGCACCATCAATATCTAAAGCATCACACACCTCTTGCTCAATAGACAAGATAACCAAATTAGATAGTCTTTTAAAGTGCTCATTGTTGATCTTATATAGTTTTTAATCAACTTTAATTTTGAAAAACTTCTCTCGCAGCTGGCATTGCTTATGGCAACTGTGAAAAATATTCGTAACATTATTAAAATATTGGGCAGAGCATCTTCCAGCTTGGAATTTACAATAAATTTAAATAATTCAAGTGAGTCTGCATGGATTCATTTATTTTCGTTGCCTGTAGCAGCAACACAAGACCGCAGTCGAAATCATTCCAGCTTGAAATCCAGCTCGTCAATTTCGATAGATGCGTGGTTTAGATTAAATTTGTTGTCGTCTGGATCTGATAATATAGCCGGAGTTAGTTAAGCAAACTTATCCGTTAAATTCTGTAGCAGCTGAAAACGCTCACGAATTTCTACAATGATTCTATCCAACGAAGAAAACAGCTCTCGTCTCAACTAATTTTCACAAGATAAGTTAGCAACTCTAGTTCCGTCATCAAAAAGATGTCTTTTCGTTTTGCGCCTCTGAGGTTCTATGGAAATTCCAAATTCTTCACACATATTTTTTGCATAACTTACAGCGCTATCTACCCATTCCTCTCGTTTCTCTGTCAATATCATCTGCAAAACATTTACTTTCTGAGCGTACATTCTTGTGTCAAGTCCTTTTTTTTTTTGTAAATATCTTTGTGCATCATTCACTTCATGTAGCACCGGTTGCCAAAGGCCCAAGAAACAAAGAAAAAAAAATGACTGCATAATTACTAGTAAAGCTTTGGCATCTGGCCTAGTGTTTAAGCTTTCACCTGCCTCTGTCAGTTTGTCCAAAGTGATGAGAATGTCTTTGTAATGATGCCATGTCATATTTACGGCATCGCCTCTTGCACTCCACCGCGTGTCTTGCAC
Source organism: Lymnaea stagnalis (assembly GCA_964033795.1). Lineage (NCBI taxonomy): Eukaryota > Metazoa > Mollusca > Gastropoda > Lymnaeidae > Lymnaea > Lymnaea stagnalis. The sequence goes on from CAXITT010000326.1 coordinate 103,870, forward strand.
CTTTTTTTATTTTTGCCTGTTGTTGCTATCAGAACTTCGCAACGATGTGTAGATGTGGACAAAAATGAATAGCGACATTCTAAAAGTTCCAAAAAATGTTAATGAACTCACCTCAACTGAGGACGCCTGTAAACAAACTAGGTTTAATGAATGATTTGATCAAGGTACGAATTCAACTTTAGGGTTCATTTCTTTAATCCTTTGCTGAACTCCAGAATGCTTTCCAGCAATAACAGCAGCATTATCGTATAGTTGGCCTCTACAGTTGCTTATATCTAGGCCATCAACTTGAAGCTTGTTTAAAATCATCTTTGAAATTCCTTCAGCAGTTTTGTATTTAGTTTCGATGAAATCTATAACAGATTCCACTATTTTTACTTCCAGATTTTTCAATTACTACATATGTTAAATTAACGCGATCAGATATGACCATTAATGTTGTAAAATTTAGCAATGTTCGTGAAATTATAAGGTAATCAAAACCTACGGGATACGTCCCTTTGGCCTATAAACATAAAGATATACCTAGGCAGGTACATTACAGCACATCTAGGCATAGGGAAAAATCTGAAAACCATGAATATTTGTACGGAACCCTTAGTTTAAGCACTAGGTCGGTTTTAAAAAAAAAATAAATTAAAGCTTGAACAACATATCAGACAGTCCAACATACAATTACATCAATAAAATATCTTTTTACTACTCACATAGTTGAATGTAAGGTACACGTAAGGGAAAAATTAAATTTTTCACAAAGTCCAATAATTTCACAACCACTACATGTACTTATTTCATATAAATAATAATTAATTTATTAATTATTCCTTATCGAATTTGTAGTTGCCTTAAAGTAAAAATATGAAATTGTTATGAAATGGTTCAAATATTTGTATTATTTATTGGGAAATTTTGCCGCCAACTAAAAATTACCGCCCCCATTACGCTACGCCACAGCATTAGAATCAATCTCTCTTATTTGATTGATGTCTGATAAGTTAGCTTGTGCAAGCAGTCATTCATTTTTTATCCTTTGATCAGACTTATCTATCGGGCTTTATTAAAAGGGCATGAAAATTGGTGGGCCTCCAAATTATTTGTCGCTCTTTATTGTCTTAAGACTGGTTCGTCACCAGAAGCCAGTAGTGTCGGGGAAAGGATGCCCCTTTGCCATCTCTTCAGTAAAATATGTATGTGTCCTCCTGTCTCCCAACAGAGTCAATTATGGGAATATAAAACGTTTCCAGCGCTACTTTAATCGAAAAGTTGTATGAACCATCATGAAGAAAGGCAGATAATACTGATTTTTGGTCACCTAGTAGGGTGACCAAATCATGATTTGGAAAAAAACGGGACGCTTTCAAGAGCGTTTTCTGTGTGTGTTTTTAGTGGGGGGGAACCCCTCCAGGTAAAGGGGACCCGGGGGCCTCCACCGGAAAATGTTTATTGAAATATGCTCATTTTAATTATGAAATCTACCTATAAATCTACTTGGGGCACTCAGACTTTTCCTATGTTTCACTGATGTTGTTCTATGTCTGAACTTCCACCAAGAAGAATACTAAAAGTGTTATTGCAATATGTGCACTCGGCTTCACTTTCACAGCGTATCTTTTTAATCTATTTCTACTCTTTGGACTACTCAGCCATAAACTTGCATTGACGCTTGGGCATAATTATTGTTTACATGAGAAGATAATATAAAATTAAAGAATACAGTTTAACAGCTAAAACAAAAACCTGTCACTCTGACACGAACAGGCCGGCAGGGATCACACATAAGACTGTCACTCTGACACGAACGGGCCGGCAGGGATCTATTATAAGACTGCCACTCTGACACGAACAGGCCTCCAGGGGTCACATATAAGACTGTCTCTCTGACACGAACAGGCCGGCAGGGATCATACATAAGACTGTCACTCTGACACGAACAGGCCGGCAGGGATCACACATAAGACTGTCACTCTGACATGAACAGGCCGGCAGGGACCACGCATAAGACTGTCACTCTGACACTAACAGGCCTGCAGGGATCACACATAAGACTAACACATTGCATCTAGCGGTATCGAAATCAATTTTTTTTTTTTTTGCACAGTTACATTCTCGCACACCCCCACCCCATTTTTTTGTGGCTTCAAGTCTCGTGTCATTTGCTACACAATTGCATATATCCAAATAATAAGATATATTACAGGGACATTGGTTGAGGGGGAGCAGTGCAGCCATCACGCGAGCCCACATCGCTACTTGCACTGGCTGAACAGTTAGCCAAAATATTACCCAAATTATTAAGATTTGGTGATTAAAAATGTGTTTGGTTAAAAAAAAAAACGGACATTTAAGATTCCCGACAGACTTTTTCGGTACAACGGGTACGATCGTGAAAAAGCGTGACAATCCATTTTTGCAGGACCTTTGGTCACCCTAACCTAGACTCACAATATGGTGAGTTATTTCTAAAGCGTACGTTGCGATCAATATTTACCATTTTTTCAAACTGCTCAGTGGACGATCCAGCGCTAGAGGCACCCAATCAATACAACGCATTTAATCTCCATGTAACAATGGCCTAATGTAAATTAATGCAATAACACCGAATAGGTTTGCATTCAAACAAAATTGACTTATGCAAATCAAAGTACATCCATTTAAAATATATGGTCTGTTTGGACCACAAGCCAATTAGCAAGTCGACGTGGTAAATCAAGCTGATTTGGCTAAATTCTTGTGGTTGAAGCTCAGCATAGCTTTCAAACAGTTTCCCAGAGGCACTCACTGCAGACGCAGCCAGAGAAAAGACGCGCCCATTGTGGTCTTGGTATGTCCTATGCATTTTACCGTACTATTGTATTGGTTTTTGGATGTTAGATTTCTGGAAGTGTTTTTTGTAAATGTGTATTCAAAGTAATTGCATTCTTTTCTAAGGTATTATAACAAAGTACTAAACCTGTTGATGAACCCATGCCTTGCTTCACAGTTGAAGATGCAATTTTGAGGGTTTTTTTATTTTATTTAGGGTAACATTTCTTTTTGAAGCTTCAGTTCTCTGTACTTACATGATACCTCTTTATTTGTGTGGTAAATTATGTAAAAATAATATTTACCCAATCCCATGATATTCGGTCAAGTATTGTTTACATACATAAAAGGCGGCATAGGAATAATTTTACTAGAATATAATTTAATACACATTCCCAGTAAGTATAGCTTATGTACGGCAGTTAGTATCTACACATTATAGAACCTATGTGGTTAAAAAAAGTTCAGTAAAACTTCGGTTTCCTTATCTACCATTATGCACACAAAAAATCGTTTGTCCAAAGGAACTTAATTTAATTTATAGTATTATTATTTGCAAGCACGTTTCATTGATCTTATGTGTATACTTAATGCAAAAGCAAGCAACTTTCCATAGCACAACGCAATTAAAAATATTTTTTAGCAAAAATACTTCAAACAACTTGCACAAAGTCAAAAGAGGAACTAGCGTCTCCGAGCCAGCTGGCAATGCCTGCAGGTCAGATCCCTGTTGCAAAAGAAAGAGTTACTTATGCAGTGCTCGATTCTCATTTGGGTCAAAACAGCTATTCAATTCACACCAGGGGTCTTGTCGTCTAGGAAGTTGCATGTTATTGAATTTTGCGCTATCTGTTTGTTGCTTTTTTTTTCTACAGTGCTCGGATAGTTTGATTTTTGAAAAACTAAATAAGTGACTCGTGTTTCTGGCTTAGACTCAAAATATCCAATTTTTAACAGTGTGGCTGCTTCTATCAACACTTCACGTCTATGTGGCTTGGATCTTGTTGACTGTTACCTTTCCTCCAAGTCTCTAAAGCTTTCCTAATCAATATTGGATTGCTCATAAAAGTGGATGATTTTCAACTTAACTTCCTGAGCAAATTTATAATAATTAATGGACTGCATTCAAGAATATTAAATTAAAAAGTAAAACGAGGTATTGGAAGCTTAAATTAGAGAAAAAGACACAAATGAAAATATAACAAAAAAACAGAGCGCAGTAAACAACTCAAGAAATAACAATTGTTGTCGCTATTTTATGTACAAATCTACAGTTTTTAATAGAAACGTGTCCTTTCATAAGTTTATCTTCTGTAAATTTTTTATGACTTCTACAGCAGCTGCGTGTTCCATTTTGAATTCACCATAGATTAATCTCTATGCAATATTTTGTTAACTGTGCAATTTTTCCAAAGTCATTTAGTTTCCAAAGGACCGGACCTTTATGCTGCAATTAATAACCGAACCTGCACCATTCAGAAATAGAGCTCTTTGTTAATCTTCTACGTAGCTTCTGTTGGTCCACACAAGCTTTTTTTTTTCTTGATTGGGCTTAAACGTTGCCTTTGAGATCAAGTCGATTTTAAATTTTAGAGATTTTACTTTTGATCAAGTTTTGACTCTCATATTACCGTTTGCCCGCCCAATTTTAGCACAACTTTGTTTCCATGAGCCCGAAAATACGTTTGAGAATGGTACAGGTGACTTTAATAGAGATTTGACCATCCCTTGGTTTGCATTCCCATGTCACAGCTAGATTTACCTTCAAATATCTGATAGGTCTCGTTGTAGTCGTTGTCTTCAGAAAACATTGCGAGGCTTTTTTGTGCGAAGTCACATAATGCTGCACTCTCCTTCTTTGGGATCAAGAAAGATGGACGCAACTATTGTTAAAACTTACCCTTTAATCGTTTATATTCAGCAAACTCCATTTGTTAAGGGCAATTTTCAGAAAAGGGACTGTTTCTTTGTAACTAGTCGGAATTTGTTATACACCATTGTTCGCAACCGCGTCCAGAAGTTTAGCAGATGGACTTATCAGACATAATCAACATATGCTTTGGAAACCTCCATTATATTACGCATTACAAGCTGTGCCCCATCTCTAAACACTTCAAAAAAAAGTGACCATGATGATTGTTTTGGATTTTACCATATGTTCAGGCGTGAACTGCACTAACAGATCAAGACACGTAAATTTATAAAAAAAATCTTATCAAGATTTATGGAACTTTGACACACCATTGCATTAAAGCAATGTAATTATTTAACTGTTGAACCTTAACTGCACACATCCTATTCGAATCCAAATGTAGTAGAATTACGTTTCCTCTTTTTCTTTCCCATTTTGCCTACATTTAATACCTCACCTATATATGTTCAGTCCCATTGCTCTTGATGTTCCCTCGGTTACCACGTTTCTGAATAGTTTTATTTTATATTCAATTCTGATTTACTGTTGTTTGGTCCATGATGCAGTCTTCTTGCCTACATTGTTTTTTTTTGCGCTATATTTTCAGGGTTTACACATAATTTCTTTCGCTCATTTTCATTTTTTTTAAACCTGGTTGGTTTTTCTCCGTTTATTATCATTTTTTTTTTTTGGGGGGGGGGGGGTTTAATTAAGATTAAAGGGGCCTTTAGCCGTTAGTCTTCTGTAGGCAGCGCGAGTCGATGCCGTCTTCAGTCTGCAAAATATACGTATTGATTTTTTTTCAGCAAAGAGATTTAACAACATTTTTGCTCCAGAAGATCCTGACTTTGTCATGCATGCATATCCTTGATAAGCCTTTTTGCCATCACTTATCATAGCACCATTGACGATGTTGCAAAAACATTGATATTCTGAGGGCCTTCTGGGATCACGCCGATCCTACTATTGTGATTTCTATTCGTTTCGTGGAATAGGGCTCGTTTAGCTTTTGTGAAATGCCAATGATTCATAGCAAACCTTACATTATCAAACTCTAAATTATCTGCAATGAGTATTGGTGGATGTTTGAAGTGAATGAAAATAAATTGTTCAGATTAAAAGAATATCATTTTTTTTTTAAACAGATATATCATTAAGCCTTTTCTAATTAACACTGGGACGAATTCTTTAGGTAGCCATTCGAGTAAGTATTCCTTCCTCGCTGTTGTAATTTATTTAACGTCTACCTGCGAGATTTACTTTAAACGTGTCGCTACCATTGACTAGTTGAGGACTAAACATTTTTAAGCGTTATCTAATTGAATTAAAATATACTGTTTCATATGCTCGGACACCAAACGCTAGCGCATGCATTAGTCGACTTTAATATCAAACTGCTCACAATCTAAAATACGTGCAGAACTGGTATTTAGAATATACTTCCACAAAGTTTCATTTTGTTTAACCAATTACACCTATGTGTGACGAAAATGACCCACCAAGATGTCTGATTAGCATCTAGTAAATCTTATAATTTGTGTATATAAATGTTTGCCAAAATAACAATATTTAATTAGTTCTTAAATCACTTATAAAGATGCCTCTTATGCCCACTAACTGTTTTCGACAACTTTAATATAGATGAGAGTAACATATATACTGACGCAAGAAACAAATAAAAACAAGAAACCAAACAATGATCTTCTGGGTATGTATAAAACTTTTCTACTCTAAAGTATGCGTAACATAAATTTGAAGAACCCATGAAGCTTTAATGGGATCCATGCAATCTACACAAAAATAGGGAAAATCATGTCATCAATATATTGAGCATATAGGCAGGACAGTAAAAATGTATATACATATATGTAAGGTTTAGGGTTGGTGGAAATGTTTGAAGCAGTATGACTTTTGTGTTAAGCAAAAGTGAACATTACATTTTGAAAAATTTTATTCTTGAAAATCATTTGCAACCTTGTCATTTGCAACTTCGTTTGTTTTCAAGAGGCTTACGACAGTGCCCAATAAAATCAACTCTTACTGGTAAGGATGGAACAGCTGCAAAAGGATCTCTCAGATTTTCAGCCGTAAGTTTAGGCTGTACATCCAATGAAGGGCTGCCACGTTTCCTAAATCACTCCTTGCCTTCTTTCATTAGGCATTTAGCGATCTGGATCTTGAAATCAAGTAGAGTGAGGATATTGTTTGTCCCCATTCGCATTAGTACAATCAGCCTATAGATCAGCCATGCCAGAACAACTGCCATACCAGTATCCAGAAAGTCGAAGATGATACATTGATACTATATTTTGGACCTTACTGGTATCCTGTATAAGGCAAACGGTGAATCGAGAAGCTCCACTCCATCCATGAATTTATTGTATATCATGATTACCGATGGACAAGTTTCCTTCATTTCCCTTGTAGCCTTTGTGTCCCATGTTTTGACCCGTTTCATGCACTCAATAGCAGCAAATGTTCTGAGTCTGGTTATCGCTCTATTATCAACACATTTGTCTGAAAACAGATCAACATCGTCATGGTGGCAGGTTTTCAGAATTGCGGAGCCTCTTCCATTTCTTGCCAAGTCCTTATCTGAAGTCATTATGCCATTTTTAAGCCTATTCGCCCTTGAAGTGTCAATAGCTTCATGTCTGCTTCATCTCTGTGGCCCAAAGCTAATTTCTTGCAGATAGTTTTGCATGTGGTTGGATTGAATTGTCTAAAGAATTACCAGGTGTTTCGCTAGTTTTAAGGTCTGAGTCTGATATGGTTGAGTCAGATATGGTTGAGTCTGATATGGTTGAGTCTGATATGGTTGAGTCAAATATGGTTGAGTCAGATATGGTTGAGTCTGATATGGTTGAGTCTGATATGGTTGAGTCCGATATGGTTGAGTCCGATATGGTTGAGTCTGAAATTGTTGAGTCTGATATGGTTAAGACTTATATGCTTGAGTCTGATAAGTGGAAATTCAAATACTATTTTTCACTATTTATTTTAACGTTTAGCTTAAATGTTATATAATTGTTCTTTCAAAAAATATTAGAGATCAAATATAAAAAAAGTATATGTAAACATACATGAATCATTGTTGTGCTCTGGAGTCAAAGTTTGATCTATGTCATCATCGCCTGAAGATGGCTCACTATCAACAGAGTCCTCAGGAAAAGCAGGAAAATCCACGTCTTTATTTTTTCCATAAAAGCGTGATGGATCCATGACTGCTTTGATATTTGAATGCTAGAAGAAAAAAAATGTTATGAGAAACGTAAAAAAATTGCTACTAATAAAGGCCTATATCTTGTAAATTATCTATTCGTTTTGATTTATAAAAAAAATTATAAAATTAATTTAAAATGTGTAAAGTTGATCAAAATATCAAAGGCTAACATTAATATTACATTTTTATAGATATTTCATAAACAAAACATTTATATAGCTTATAAACTGGTTATATATTGTGTGTTGCCATTCAACAAAAAAAAAAAAACCTTACCAAAATTAACCACATAGACGTTATTTTGCCAGTTGGCAAAATACCATTGGGATGATTCTAAGGAGTCATCCCTTGATGTCATTGCGTGTTTTTTTCATTTTTTGTGAAGGAGTCTTCCCCTTTGTTTATTTATTTTTAGAGCTAGTGCTGATGACATACTTTGTATTAAAATTTTAATTGGTTGATTATTTATAATTTTAAATTATAATTGTTTGGCTAATTATCATATTTTATTTGTGCCACCATATTTGCAAAATGTTAGTCTAATGCCGGCTGTTGTGCTCTATTCTTTTGTGCATATTATTTTCTTTGGTACCTGAAATGAAGTGTGTAAAAGTATATTTCATGAAACTGAAAGTTGGGTTTTAATAAATTATTTGTTTGTTTAAATTTTTTGAATTTTTTTGGCAATTTTCTTTTTTTTTTGGTGTTTTTTTGGTGTTTTTGTTTTCATTTTCATAGTTTATGCCACCGCCACAGTGTGAAAATTCTATATATTTTTACTTGTGGCTTTAGGCTTTGGGTAGTTAATTGGGGAGGGGTCCTGGGGGGGGGGGGTCACCCCTCCCCAGATAGAATCTTTGTTTCTGGTTTTGGTATTTTTAGTGGGGGGAGGGGTCTGGAGAGGGGCCTACCCTCCCCAATTTTTTCTTAACGTGTTTTGCACTGCTTTTTATGTGAAAATTCTATATATTTTTACTTGTGGCTTTAGGCTTTGGGTAGTTAATTGGGGAGGGGTCCTGGGGGGGGGGGGGTCACCCCTCCCCAGATAGAATCTTTGTTTCTGATTTTGGTATTTATAGTGGGGGGAGGGGTCTGGAGAGGGGCCTACCCTCCCCAATTGTTTCATAACGTGTTTTGCACTGCTTTTTGGCCTCCATCCTGGTTGTGACTTCACTTAATTCCACTTGATGGCGACCATGATGGGAAACTCGGGGACAGAAACTATACATTTACTTATCATTTATTTTTTTGTGTCTGTCATCGAGCTATGATGAAAATGATCAAAAATAAGCTAATTTATATAATTTTAAACATTACATTTAACATTTATTTACTTTTTATAACAGAAATTATCACTGTGTTTAAAAAAAAACAACAACTCGTACTTACCAGATTACAAAGAAAAAAATTGTAGTCAACTGTGACAGGAAGTCTCCGGGACAAAAGTATAAAACTTTATAATATAAAAGGGGAAATACTCCTACAAAATAAATATTTTACTGGCAATACAAGACGTATCCGGAAATTTGATCGAAAGTAATTTCGTCGACAGTAAATTGATCGACGGTAATTTGATCGAACGGAAATTTGGTCGAAACTTTTTTCACTTTTTTACGTTAAAACTTTTGCTTAATTTTTTTTTTTTCGAACGCCTTATTGTGTTTGCAATATAGTAAGTGCGTTGAAAAAAAAATTCGAGGAAAATTTTACCGTCTGAACTGAAAAAAAAGGTTCGACCAAATTTCCGTTCGATCAAATTTCCGTCGATCAATTTACCGTTGACAAAATTTCTTTCGATCAAATTTCCGGTAACCAGTACAAGCAGTAGTGTGATGTCACTTTGTTGCCAAATTGCTTAGTGGATGTGCATATACTGAATTCGGTTGATCTGGAAGATTGGATACATGTACAGGTTTTCAATTGAATCGGCCTGTTTGAGTTGACAGATATATTTGTATCGTTCTTTGTGTGTCTTGTACAGATTTCTGGAGATTAGATTGTTTGTTAATAAATATTGGCAGATATGCATCGTTTATTAATCTAAATATTGTCTTATATTTACTCTTAGAACCGGATCATTATTGTGTTGTTGATTCTAATCAGCATAGACATGAAAGTCGTCAGTGCAAGTAAGTCATCTATCTATCCATCGATCTATCCATCCATCTATCTATCTATCCATCTATCCATCTATCCATCTATCCATCTATCCATCTATCCATCTATCCATCTATCCATCTATCTATCTATCTATCTATCTATCTATCTATCTATCTATCTATCTATCTATCTATCTATCTATCTATCTATCTATCTATCTATCTATCTATCTATCGGTCTATCTATCTGTCTATCTATCTATCTGTCTATCTATCTATCTATCTATCTATCTATCTATCTATCTATCTATCTATCTATCTATCTATCTATCTATCTATCTATCTATCTATCTATCTATCTATCTATCTATCTATCCATTTATCTATCTAACTTAATATCTATTTATACACTAGTTTAATTAATTATCTATTTATCATTTTGTTCACTTATTTATCCATCCATTGCTTCTATCCTTCTATTCATATATCGATTTACAATGTGTTTCTATTTATGTTGGGTTTTTTTTTCTTTGTCTTTTTCATTTCGTTTATGAATGTATTTACCTTCCTCTCATCAAATTTCTTTTCTTTCACAAATGATCATTAATCAAAACATTAATTAATCTGTATTTCTAATTTCCTCTAGAATGCCATGTTCCTGGTCCAGATCCTCTTTTTTGGCATGAGGGCTTTGGCTTTAGTAACCACACTTTTTTTATGTCTAAAACCCTTTATAAGAACGATACGCATGCTGAGCTTATCTGCCGTACAATCAATGGTGGATTGGCCGTGATCCAAAACCTAGTGGAACTGAACCAAGTCATTAATTTCCTCCGAACCAAAGGCGATGGATGTGTCCTTATTGCGGGGAATGATCGGAGGGATACGCCGAAGTTTTCCATTGGCGATACGACAAGAACGGTTCCTTACATAAAGTGGGGTTATGGGGAACCTGACGCCTTTGGGGCAGGTAATCGCTGTTTATTTGTAAATTCGCTTATCAATGGAATGGAGGATTGGGTCTGTCACCGAAATCAGTATGATTGCTATGGCCTGTGTCAGCGTCTCTAAAAAAAATGAAAATGGGTGTGCTCAGTCCATCCAGTGAACATTTAAAAAGCGAATAAAATAGCAAGTGAAACCAGTTTCGACTTGTTTGTTTGACTGTTGTTGTTTTGTTTTCTATTGTTTGTTGGCTGAAGAAACTTTTTTGACGTCACGTTCGTTGTTTTGCTGCGTTTATTTTTATTTATTTTTTTTGTTTTCTACTTCAAATTCGACATTACTTTATTTTAATCATTTCCTTAATCAACGTGGAACAAATCAAATTAAGAATATGACTTGCGTGCATTGAGTAATGTAAAAAGATAAGGATTGACCAGGCTACAAGAAATAAACACGAGCCTATTTAATGCATCATAGCCTATACGTCTAAGGGTATACTTTTTAACTCTCACCATTCTAAAGTTATATTTCTTAGCTTTTCAGAAGCTATAGTTAATCTTCACAACCTCTAAAGACTTGGATTAATCTTCACTGCTTCTAAAATTCAGGCGTTAATCTTCACAGCCTCTAAAAGACTGGTTTTATTTCTTATTGACTACTAAAACCCACGCGTTAATCTTCATAGCTTCTAAAACGCTAGTGTTAATTCTTTGTTGCTTCTAAAATCCAGGCTTTAATTTTCATACCTTCTAAAAAAACCAGACGTTAAGCCTAATAATTTCTTTTTAAAAAAAACAAATGTTAGTCTTCAAAGCTTCCAAAATACATGAGTTCAACTTCATAGAATCTAAAAAAACGGGCGTTAATCTGTATATTTTCTAAAATCCCGGCGTTAATCGTTCTAGCGTCTATAAGGCTGACGTTAACCTTTACATGAACCTTTAAAATCCAAATTACTTTAGAAAGTCTGGTGATAAATTTGCTAGATTTTAACAAAAAATAGATCTTAAACATCCTTTTTTAAATGTTTCTGAATATTCGAAACAATTATAAATGAAAGAAAGGATATTTCCAATTAAATTAGTTTCTGTGGTTGAGACCCCTTCCAGTAGTAGCCTAGAAATAGCCGTGCGTGGTACGTACCGCAACGGATCACACCAAATCCTGGGGTGACACTCAATTGTTTTTAAAACATTCATTTCTACGGAGGTCACACAGCTTGCCTTAAAGTAATTTCATAAAATGATAACGGATTACACTTAAATGTTCAGAGTTCTAACCTAACCAAGTGCCTGCTTTATGTAAATTCAAGGTTGAGGCATAAGAAATGCGGAGTTCCTTTGTTTAGGTCAGAAAAACACTGTTTTGACCGTGATTCAAAGCCGATTGAAGTGTTCGTTAACTTGCGTAAGTTAAAGGAAGCTATATTTACTCAATTCTGAGAAATAAAACTTCCCTTTGATATCAAATTTGATGTCGTCAGGTGATTCTAAGTATATTGATCTATTGAAAAAATATTTAAAAAATTAAAACAAAACCAATTACATTTTTTTTTAAAAATAATATTTGAAAAGCACCTGATGAGACAAAGTGTAGTACATCTACATTAAAAGTTTCTTATATATCTAAAACGGGATAGACTGGACATAATGATATACAGAGCTCAACGTTATGAGAAAGCTGATACAATTCTAGAGTCAGTGGAGGTTTTCAGGCCATGTTGCCCATAAAATAATAAGAAAGCGATTTTAATTTGTTTTTTTCATTTTGCTTAACTTGTTGGTCAACATTCTATTTGCTAAAATTCTTCTTGTAATACATTTTCGATGCTCTAAAGAGGATATGTTCCTTCATTCCTACATCCATCCATCAATGGGATTCTCTAAATGAACACACTGAGATCTGTGTCAAAAGACTGTCAACAACACATTGAAATGTTCATCATGCTCATGTTAAAGCGTTGAAAGATCAGTTTTATAAATGTGTTGCGGTGATTGAAGTCATATATATGTGATAATCTTGAAATTGTGTATACAAGCGATATAGTACACTTTCTTATAGTTGCTATATGTGATTTCATATTTATCTGCCACTTACACCTTTTGTTAAGTTAATCTGACACATATGTATGTATCTGATGACTAAAGCCTTACTCTTGACAAAGTGGTGAGCAGCCTTAGGGACTTACGATCAGTATTTGAATATAAAACATATATATATACATAACATGTGAATATACAGAATGTGAATATACAGTTTACGAATTTTAAGTATGCAAGTATAAATTATGTGAATATAAAGTTTGCGAAAATGCGGTATGTGAATTAAAGAATTGGAATATCAAAGCATGTACATATACTGATTTTGAATATACATTATGTTAATATACAGTATGTGAACATAAAGTTTGTGAATATACAGAATATACATCTTTTGAAAAAAACCTTATGTGAACATACAGTTTTTGAAAGGAGGCCTTTTTGTTCTATGTTTTTCTCATTTTGAAGGGACCGTACTAGGTTAAAAATTGATATTTTTATGTATTTCTCTACAAAGCATTTACACTAAAAAAGTACATGGTTACTTTGAGTCAACTAAATGTTAAGACATAAAAAGATAATAGTTCAATAAAGTTTTAATCTAACCAATTACCAGGGAACTCTTGAGTTCGTTTATACCTTCATTTTCTTGATGACTAATGTGTATAAAATGCTTTTGGAATTTAAATTTTCTGGTTGAAGTAGACGGACCTAAGCTGGAAAATATTTGTTTTTTCCCAATACGTTTTATTTGTACATACCACATTACTCCCCGCGTAACTAACGTTAGTGCCTATGATGTATTCTTTTGGTGCAAAATAACTTAAAGACCAAATTGTTACACACAAATGTTGTAAAAATCTTAACGTGTCATCAATTTTATATTGGTAAACAGCATCAACAACTAACGTGATTCTTTCGAGTTTAAAAAAAAACAAATCATAAAGTCATATGCTTTTTCCAGAAGGCACACACAATAATTTATGAATATGAAAGCATGAGTTTATATTGAAACAAAAATAGAATAAACCTGAAATTTTGTTCTTATGTTTGTATATGATATATTTTTACAACGTAAAGTAGTAAATTAAAAAAATTCCATTGCAATCTTTTCATTCTAAACATTAATGTAAAGCACATTTATAAAATCGTGTTCGTCGTATCATTTTATTTATAAATGAAAATTGTAGACTTCAAACTAGCTATAAGAATGTAATACGAAAAAAAAAGTAAGTTGAAGCATGAATCAAAAGACATGACATTAAGATATAGAACTTTCCGCTAGTAGCCCCTATTTTAAAGACAACGAAAATTGCTCATTTTAAATATGCTTCTGTCGGACGTTTTTAGCGTCTTAGCGTCTTTTTGCATTCTTAGCGTCTCAATCTGATTCTGTATTTTTCCTTTTTCCAGTCCAAATTAATAACCAAACGCAATGTGTCTGTCATATGTTGTGATCAAATGTGTGCTTTGCGTCTTGTATATTTTTCTTATTTGAACGGCTATAGATGTATCCTGAGAGATAGCATTTATTGTTTAAATTTACTAATAACTGTTTCCCAAATTTTATTTATGATAATCAACTATGTAATCGCAAGTTCCTCGTTTTGTTTTCTTCATGTGTATGTCAGGCCTAAAAGTACACTTGTTCATTCTGTTGAATCTAGGAGTCACTGTTACCATGACAAAGATATCCAGACAATATTTCATCAAAGAGAATCATGTGAAGAATAGTCAAAGTAAATCTTGTGAGCATTTGGTGTCTCTGAAATCGAACTGATTTTCAAAACAAAAATATGCCCCGTGTCCGACACGCCTTTGTCATCACCACTATCTCTAGCCTCGTCTTTTATAGACCCGCATCTTGTAATAAATGTTTTTTGTGAGCAGCAAATCGTCCATATTTTGTGCCAAATCTTAGAGGCTTCCAGCGCGTGAAATGCTTGAGGTAATGGTGCCCGAAATTTTTGGACCATTCGCTCATCACTCCTGAAACTTTCTGAGAAAAGGCAAAAATTGCTTAACGTTTTCGTTTAGTTTGTCCATTACTGTGCATATTTTAAAGGGCTTATCCCTTTCATTTGCTAGGATCGCTTTCCATATATGTTGCCACTGAGATTGAGCTAGCGTTTTATTTCTCGCTACTTTTCATGACTCAAGCATATTCTCACACACTGAGCATCATTTTCTTCGTCATTTTTACCATTATAAGGTTTCTGAGGAAGTGAGTGGTACCCAGTGAAGAGAAGAATGCCAATTCATTTTCCAATTGAATCATTTTCAAAGTAACAACTTATGGATGGTTTACTGCTTGGCGTATGCTACAGTCTGTCGGAAAATATCTGTGAGCATTGACTCAGTAAATAGCATCTCACAACCGTTCCCCTTGCTTTTTACCTTGTGTAAAGTGAAGCTACATTTCTGCGCATAAACACACAAATTGTGTAGCTTGTGGAATAAATTTTTTTTCTCTACTTGTACACGTTGGATTTAAAAAATATTACTCTCCATTTAACATGTATTATTTTTTCCAAACACGTGGTGGGGCTAAATCAGAATTGTACAGATCGTGGAGCTGTATAAGTTTTATTCATGTATTGGGTCAGGATCATTTTCATACAGGGATTGGGTAGGTATCATTTTTATACAGGTATTGCGTCTATATCATTTTTATTAAAGCATTGGGGCTTAATCATTTTTATACAGGTGGTGGGACTATATCACAATTTCACAGATGGTGAGACTATATCATTTTTATACAGGTGGTGGGACTACATCACAATTATACAGATCGTGGGACTGTTTCACTTTTATAAAAGTGGTTGGACTGTTTCATTGCTATACAAGTGGTGGGACTGCTTCATTTCTAAACATGTGGGGGGGGGTCTGTTTTATTTCTATACTGATGGTGGGACTGTTTTATTTCTATACAGGTAGTGGGACTGCTTCATTTATAACCAGCTATTGGGGCTGTTTTATTTATATACAAGTGGTGGGACTGTTTTTTGTCTATACAGGTAGAGGGACTGTTTCATTTCTAAACTGCTTGTGGGGCTGTTTTATTTCTATACAGGTGGTGGGGCTGTTTTATTTCTATACATGTGTTGCGACTTTTTTAATTGTATACTGGTGGTGGGACTGTTTCATTTCTATACAGGTGGTGGGGCTGTTTTATTTCTATACATGTGTTGCGACTTTTTTAATTGTATACCGGTGGTGGGACTGTTTCATTTCTATACAGGTGGTGGGGCTATTTTATGTCTATACATGTGGTGGGATTGTTTCATTTCTAAACTGCTGGGGAAACTGTTTAATTTCTATACTGCTGGGGGGACTGTTTCATTTATATACAGGTGGTGGGGCTGTTTTTTTTCTATACATATTGTGGGACTGTTTCATTGCTATACACCTGTTGTGACTTTTTAATTTCTATACATTTTGTGGGACTTTTCATTTCTATACATGTGTTGGGATTGTTTTATTTCTATACAGGTGGTGGGATTGTTTCATATCTATACAGGTGGTGGGACTGTTCCATTTCTATACATGTGATGGGACTGTTTCATTTCTATGAGGTGGTGGGACTGTTTCTTATCTGTACAGCTGGTGGGAATGTTTCATTTCTATTCACTTGGTGGTCTTGTTTAATTTCTTTGCAGGTGGTTTGATGTTTCATTTCTAAACATATAGTGGGATGTTTAATTTCTAAACATGTATTGGGATGGTGCATTTCTATACATATGGTGGGATGTTTTATTTCTATACAGGTGACGGGGCTGTTTCATTTCTATAAATGTGGTGGGATGTTTCATTTCTAAACATGTAGTGGGATGGTTCATTTCTGTACATATGGTGGGATGTTTCATTTCTAAACATGTAGTGGAATGTTTCATTTCTAAACATGTAGTGTGATGTTCATTTCTAAACATGTAGTGGAATGTTTCATTTCTAAACATGTAGTGGAATGTTACATTTCTAAACATGTAGTGGAATGATTAATTTCTAAAAATGAAGTGGGATGTTTCATTTCTAAACATGTGGTGGGATGTTTCATTTCTAAACATGTGGTGGGATGTTTCATTTCTAAACATGTGGTGGGATGTTTCATTTCTAAGCATATGGTGGGATGTTTCATTTCTATACATGTGGTGGGATGATTCATTTCTATACATGTCGTGGGATGTTTCATTTCTAAACATGTGGTTGGATGATTAATTTCTAAACATGTAGTGGATGTTTCATTTCTATACATGTGGTGGGATGTTTCATTTCTATACATGTGGTGGGATATTTCATTTCTATACATGTGGTGGGATGTTTCATTTCTAAACAAGTGGTGGGATGTTTCATTTCTAAACATGTGGTGGGATTTTTCATTTCTAAACATGTGGTGGGATGTTTCATTTCTAAACATGTGGTGGGATGTTTTATTTCTGTACATGTGGTGGGATGTTTCATTTCTATACATGTGTTGGGATGTTTTATTTCTATACATGTGTTTGGATGTTTCATTTCTATACATGTGGTGGGACGTTTCATTTCTAAACATGTTGTGGGATGTTTCATTGCTAAACATGTGGTGAGATGTTTCATTTCTAAACATGTGGTGGGATGTTTCATTTCTAAACATGTGGTGGGATGTTTCATTTCTAAACATGTGGTGGGATGTTTCATTTCTGTACATGTGGTGGTATTGTTTTTATTTCTTTGCACGTGGTGGGACTGTATCATTTCTATACATGTGGTGGGACTGTTTCATTTATATATACGTGTAGGGATTGTTTCATTTTTATACAAATTGTGTGTCTTATTATTTGTATCGATGCTTATCGATTGCGATGCGATGGCCACTGGAGTGGTGCTTGTAAATGGCGATGCGGTAGCCACTGTAACATCGTCATCCTCCCTTGCAGCATGAAGAATTTCAAAATTCAAGCAAATTATGCTGCTCCATTATCATTAATAATTTAGTCATCAATATCGTCGTTTTCTGAAGATTAGTCTACTCGATTTAGGATAAGTTTCACGATATCTATAAGACCACCGTCATCATCTTGTTCATCAGAAGGTTGTGTCACGTCATTAACTGTAACCGAAATTATATCATATAGGCGCAAATTCCGTTCAGCATCAGATATGAGCCACAATTTAGGATCGGTATATCTTGGTCTCTATAGGCCATCAAACTATAACATTGATAAAAACGTGTAATTATTGTAATAAACATTTAACGAACATTTATATATATAAACAATAAATTAAAAAAAATAAAAAAATTAGCCTTTTGGATAAACGCTTGGTCTGCTTACAAAACCGGCGTTCCACTTAAGTAGCGAAAATGGCTGCCCTGACAGGAATAATGATCTCGCGGGATAAACCTACCATATGCACGAGCTAAATTTAACATTCGAAGCACAGACGCATTACCGATGAGTTATGCGCACATCGCGATTTCCTAAGTAGATGGCTGGATGGGCCACTAAATGGTTTAAAATACATGATCTCCAAATAAGGACCATGGCAGCTCATGGGTTAAAGCTTTTGGCTCAGAATTATTTTCTGACAGTTCATTAGGATCTTTCAAAATCTAGGTGCTCTGACTCAAATCAATAACCTTTTGGTGGTGGAAAAAATTGTATAAAAACTCTTCATTTACCCACATTGACACACATATTAATACAATAGTCTTCAGATTATGTCCACTATCTCACATCTCTATCAAACAAGCCTCTCTATACTGATGTATCAATTCACTCCTCTGGAAACCATTCTTAGGTTTTATCTTAATATAAAACAGTCCCTTGATACTTTTTAGAAAACTCTTCATTTGCAATCAGCAAACTTAATCTTGGATGGCATAAGCCATCCCCCCCCCCCAACACACACACACACACATACACACACAAAAAACTTGATACTTTTTAGAAAACTCTTCATTTGCAATCAGCAAACTTAATCTTGGATGGCATAAGCCATCCCCCCCCCCCCAACACACACACACACATACACACACAAAAACACCCCCGCCCCCCCCCACACTCACACACACACTTACACGACGGTATGCCCATTCAACAAAAACTGTATTAACGTAAATGATTACGATATCGATTTTTGACTGAAATCTTGGCCAGTGCATTACCTTTAAATCAATTTTCTAAATGACAGCTGATCATCTTAAGGCCATATCCTATTATATTTAAGACGTCACCTTGGCACATAGGATTAGAAACATGATTGATACGTTTGTCGATTCTTTAAGTTGAATAACATATTATAAACAGACTCTAACGTGGGCTGGAGACAGAGAACAAGACAGAACGACAATGTTCGCGCTGGTATGTCTTATCTGTTAATTTTGATGTGTTGAAAAGTTTTTAAATGCATACTGCAAAAATTATGTTGTGAGAAAAAAACGTGTATTACTGCATTATGTTTAATATTATATTCTTTCCAAACGCCATAATATACTCTTTAAGAACCGTTTTAAGCATATATGTCAATTAATAAGGACCGATTAAAACTAGATTATTTAGACAGGTGTATTCAGTGAAAGCGACTTCAATTGCATCTGTCTAATAATATCGGGCCACAATGATAGCAGTTGTGTATTATATTGCTGAAATAGTAGCATTGGTTTATTCTATCTTGACACAATAGAACCAATGCTGTCTTATATCTGATCAAAATAATAGCATTGGTGTATTTGATGTGACCATGAAAGGATCAGAATTGTCTTATATCTGGCAATGAGTAGCCTTGGTGTATTGTATATGGCCAAAATCTGATCTAAACTGTAGCATTGGAGCATTGTATCAGACCAGAATAGAACTATCGCTGTCTGATATCTGCCCACAATAGTAGCATTGGTGTATTGTATCTGGCCACAATAAAACCAGTATTGTTTTTTTATCTGGCCAGATGGTAGCCTTTGTGAATTGTATCCGGCCACAATATAATCATTTTGTCTTATATCTGGCCAGATATTAGCCTTAGTGTATTGTATATGGCCACAATCGAATCATATTTGTCTTATATCTGGCAATATAATAGCATTGGTGTATTGTATATTGCCACAATAGAACCATTGTTGTCTTATAATAGTAGCCTTGGTGTATTGTGTCTGGCCACATAGAACTGTTTTATTATAATATTGTGTCACAATCGTACGGTTGAAGATAATATCTTGCCACAATTGTACCATGGATGTTTATATCAGGCGATATTAGTACCATTCCTGTATTTATTCTTTTCCAAAAAAGACCATTTTTGTATAATATATTGCAAGAAGAGTACCTTTGTTGTATTATAATAAGAGTACCTTTGTTGTATTATAATAAGAGTACCTTTGTTGTATTATAATACCATGCTAACACTTGCGCACCGTGCTCTTAAATTTCAATTAACTTTGATTTAATTTTCACACTATAAATATTTACAATAGATTGGATTAACCTAGAAAACTCTTTACTTACCAACACTAAGTAACTTAAGGTTGTACGTGGAAAGAATTTTTATTTTTTTTTTATGTCAGGAAATTGGATTTTAGAAATTGGAAATTAGAAAACAATTATTACAATTGTCTCCGTTTTGAAGATCTGTTTATGATGCCCCCCATCCCCCCCCCACCCCGAAATGTTAATATTCGTGTTGGTGACATTTGATAACCACTCTAGGGCAGTGGACGGCCAATCTCGGCTCGCAAGCTGCTTAAAGGCTATTTCGCGATTTCAGTGAGGCTCAGCCAGCCACAAATCGGTTTTGACTCCGAATGAAAATGGTCTTTTTGGTACTCAATATTTTTTTTAAATCGTCCTGCTGATGATTTTTGTCTGCTTTGACTAACGTGTTTGCCGACCACCTCCCTAGGGGCACGACTTTGGATTCATACACACATCCATTAAGACACATAAACCCTTGATTTATTCCATTTGATGAATAAAAATAAAGTTATATATTGCCAACATTTTACTGACTTATAAAAAAAGTGTGATACACTAAGTAGTGTAAGTTGGTCTATTGGGCTGAACCGAAGAAATAGATTTACTAAAGGAAGATCACGGATTACATTGGTTGTATCGTTCTCCCCATGAAAAGCTCTCCCCCGCATCCTACATTTGCTGGTCTATTTTACTCACAAACGTTCTTACGCTTTGTAGGCACTCATTCCTTTTCACACGGCAACTTTAATCACATGTGAGGCACTCATTCATTTTTCACACGGCAACTTTAATCACATTTGCGGCACTCATTCATTTTCACACGGTCACTTCATTCCTCCGATAATAACATGGCGATAAGTGTTCTCACCTCGAAAGTATGAAAATCATCAAGGTTGCATCAAATAAAATTCTAAAGTTAACAAGTTTATGTTAACAGTTTTTGATATATAAAAAAAAAGGTGGTTGAGGGGGGATATATATAAGTTAGATATATTTAAGAATTTAAGTTATCAATATATTTAGTAAGAGTCTTGTTTTTTTTATAAATACAATCTCATGACGCAAATTTACTTTTCCTTTGCAGAGAGTCTTCGCGTGTTTTTTCTTCATGTGCTCTGTAGAATCAGGGTTACAGGAAGGTAATTATTACTTCGAAAAGAACTGCATTAATAAAAATCACATAAGCAAATGGAGGACCTTAACAAAAGTCAAATATAAATGATTGGTGGCGTATCGAAATTTAAAAAAAAAAAAATATGTTTGACTTTTACCATGAAAACTTGCCAAAATACCTGGAACATGACAAAAGAAGAAAATTATTGTTTAATTAATAAAAGAATATTTATTTTTTAAAGAGCAGGAAAAGTCTGAGACAGGGCCCGAGACACACACAAAACTAAAAAGCATTAATTTTATTTATAACTACATATATCCAGCCAAACAATGGTTATTCACAGTCACCTGCGCATAAACCTGAGATTTATTCCCAGCCGACTGCGTATATTATTGATGTATCGTTTTTTTAGTTGTACATTTCTCTTACTCCTGTTACTTTTATAGCCTTTCCCATTTCTTTTGCCCTTGATATCTGAACAACGTTGCATCAACGTTGTTGAGCTCACGCAGGACGTTACGAATCCCAACAAACAAATGCTGGCTTTTCTGCCCGTCAACACCATCAAGGCGCTCAAAGCTCATGATAAGCAGAAAAAATAACATCTTTATTACTTATGGGTTTTTCCCCATGCCATCAAAATGTTTGATCTATGTTGTTTGTTGAAGCTGAGATTTATGTTGTAAGATTAATTCATTTCAACTATTTGGTACAAAAATTAGTCATTGAAATGATAACACTCATGCAATAACACCAAAGCCATCCCAAGCACCCCGGGTGGATGGGACTCGCTAGCCTTGGACGGCAACCCATCTAAGAGAAGGCAAACTCTGAATTTAAACCAGGAGCCAGAATGATCAACAAATTGATCGTGGGCCCCTCAAATATAAGAAGAAGAAGAATTTGAACACAATTAAAGCATTATACGTTAGACATCAGCCGTTACAAGTCCGAAAACTATGCAACAAAAATGCTAGAAGCTAAGATACTAATTGAACGTCTGCCATCAATGTACTCAATTCCTATTTTAATCATCAAATCAGAAACAAAATCCAACATCCCTTTCCAAAAGAAATAAAACCCATTGTAATAATCTAAAACCGTTCCTTACATAAGACGGAATACATTTTTTAAGCAATAAATTGCCCACGTTTTCGTTTCACTCACAGAGATAATGGTCAAAGTATGTAGAGATAAAATAGTTGGAAAGTACCCGAATGTTAAGGACTGCAGCAAGTACTTCCAGTGTGTAAATGGCCAGTTGCACACAGTGAAGTGCATTACCGGTCAATCATTTGACGAAGAGGTAGGATTTATGTTTAAATTTGGGCAAGTTACGCACCATGAAGTGCATTACCGGTCAATCATTTGACGACGAGGTAGGATTTATGTTTAAATTTTGGCCAGTTGCGCACCATGAAGTGCATGGCCATCGAATTTTTTGACGTAGAGCTAGATTCTAGCATTGCTTGATACTGATGTAGGTTTAAAATTAAACCTATTTTTGGATTGGTATGCAGTAGTAATATACGTTTAGGGTTATTATACGTTGTGTTTAAATGCACGTTTCAGGTAAGGGAAGTATGGTTGATTCCGTTTTCCTGGTGTGGTTGGCACCACTGCTAAAATAAAATTTGGCTATAGTTTAGTTTCTGAAGGCATGCCAATAACAGGGACCCGACAAGCCGGCAATGCAACCTCGTCCTATAGACTATGGCATTGGATATTGAGGCGACGGCAGCCTCAGCTGCGGGAGAGTCCTACGTAAGGAGAATGTTATATGGCGCGGCAAAGACGATGGAGCAGGTTGCGTATGTACTAGCCAGGGTTTTAAGACCGTAAGGTCAAGCCCAAAAGAAGAATAAGAATATTAGTCTCGGTTGCTGAAGGCTAGGACTCCGCTGGTCAGTTCGGCAGTCGAGTTTAATTATGAGGCGGACAGTAATGGCTTTTCCCCACTTTGAAAATGTCTTACTAGTCGTCCTACATGGGAATAAGTTCTTGTACACGCATGTGCTGTTACAGTAAGACATATCCTCATGTTACAGTAAGACATATCCTTATGGTACAGTAAGACATACGCTGATATTACAATAAGACATATCCTTAAGTTACAGTAAGACATATCCTTATGTTACAGTAAGACATACCCTTATGTTGCAGTAATACATATCCTTATGGTACAGTAAGACATACCCTTATGTTAAAGTAAGACATATCCTTATGTTACAGTAAGACATATCCTTTCGTACGTTGAATTTCTATGTTAAATTAATTATTTTTTCATTATCCGTGTCATATTCAGTCGTTACAATATAAGTGCATTGAATGAGCGAATAATTAACATTATAAGAAAAAAATAACTAGTATTAAATTTTTTGGGGGTTTAATTTGCCTGCCCCCCCCCCTTCCACTCACTCCCAATGCTTGTTTAATGATAAGCTATATATTGTTTTGAATGAGTAGTAATTACTTTGCTTTGTTTTTATTTTAAAAGTTTCCTTTTATTATTTTTTAAAATTTTTTTGGAGCGGTGGAGGTATTTGGATATTGTTTGTGGAAGTTGTTGTCCTTGTGAAATGCATTGACATTATATAATGAGATGGGGAAAATTTTAGACTGTGGGTGCATTAAAACTTTCTAGATCTTCGAAGGGTATGGAAAAATGTGTTATATGGACAGTTGATTCATTTAAACTTCTAGGTTTTCGGGCGGGGGGAGGGGTGTAGATGGGTAAAAAAGTGTTACATGAGTGATATATAGCCTTAGAGCAGTCTGAGAACACAAGCAATACTGCTCCTTACATCGCGGAAAGCACAATCATAGAGGAAAAATGTTTCTTTTAAAATTTAAGCTAAAATCGATTGTTATAAGTCTCGGTGGCCGAGTCTCGGTGGCAAAAACACCACCCCGGGTAGATGGGACGCGTTAACCTTGGACAGCAACTCATCTAAGAGAAGGAAACTCTGAAATCAAACCCGGAGATGGAGTCCCGAAAGGCGGATAACATTGATACAATGAAACATTCCGACAACTCCTGCGACGTCAATGGCGCCAAGCTGTATCATCCAATGATGTTCCCTTGGGTTACCTTGGGTTACCCAGTGGCGTGGAGAGAGGCGATTTGCTGTTGGGAACCAGCTTATAGTCCTTCAAGTATAATAATTCCAGGCTATGTGGATTTCGTCATACGAAGCCCACTCCATTGTGACGGACGGATGCCAGACTTTAATAAGTCTATTATTAATTCCGTAAAAGTAAGTGTGATATATATAAATAAATTGTAAAATACATATACATATATAAATATATGTATATATATATATATATATATGTGTGTGTGTATTTTAATATTGTTATTTATATTTATCAACATTTTGTGTCACCTCAAAGTATCGTAGGTGCATGAGAACTGAGGACGCTACGTGTGCACCTGATAACTTAATTGATGACAACAAGCAACCAACTGTAAACGTTATTAAACCCATTTCACTTCCGGAACCTCAACACACAAATGTTCCATCAAGTAAGTGAAACTTATCGGGGTCTAAAAAATAAAAAAATTAAATATTTTTTTACCAAAACACGTTTTTAAAAGTGTAAAATAAAGTTACCCCAAACGTCATTTTTGATACAGTCATGTGACTAAGACAACTCGAATGTCGTCCACGAACTCCATTTTCTTTGTTTAAACACAATAGGAGATGGAATAGTGGGTCAAAATTGGGATGCACTATTTGACCACGCTGAAACTAACAAATGGAATTAGAAATATAAGAAAAGTCAAAGGTCATCATTGTACGTCACGGTGCTCCACGCGTTTGTAGTCACATGGTTGTAATAGCTCTGAATTTTTTAGGGCTTTTAAAATAAAATAAAAATTAGAAAAAAGTTGTGAAAAATATATTTTCAGCAATAATTTTGTTTTTCATTTTAAATTTCGAGTCAAAGTTAAAACTCAGACGGACATTTTAAAGTGCGAACATTAAGAAGAACATTTAACACCATAGGTCAATCGATGGCCACTGAATGTCCATGGTAACCTACGGATCGTGTACGGTTGTATTGTCATCTGGTATTTATTAAGTTTACCATGTTTCAGCTCTTTCGGAGTTTAGGACTTTATTTAAACCTGGGATGCATCATTTGACCCGCAGAGGACACTAAAGTGTGATGATGATTGATTACTTGTATACCGCATGTGCCCATGTTCTTTTAGCGTGTTCAAAGCGCGCAGATGTCCTAAAATATATTTAAAGTTAAAAGCCTTTTAATGTCTCGTTAAAAAAAGATATTAAAGTGATCAATGTTCTATTTCCCTTAAAGACTAAGGTAAACTGTTTAAAAATTAACGCGCTATAGCTTCAAAAGAGCGAACGCGGTATGACTTCTTTGCTGATCTACTTATCGTGTTGTGTTGTCTTGTCATCGGTTTGAGTTAACCATGCATAAAAAATAAAAAAAAAAAGTTATTCGCGAAATGGAAATAGATCGAAAATTAAAGAAAGTATCTTACCCTGACAAAGAGACAAACGTACAGACAAAGAAACAAACTGAACAACAAACGTACAGATAAAATTTCAAACTAAATAAAAGCGTGCACAAAAAAAAAAAAGAAGAAGAAAATATTTTTAAAATCCAAACTTTTGGACAATTTAGCTTTAAAATCCCAAACGTTGCCGGTCAGAAAACATATTGCGTTAGTTTCAACGTTACTTCAAGTGTTTCCCTTCGCATCGTTATCTATTGCACCTATGGCTCTGTAATATAAACCCTGTTCAGAAATTGAAATTTGATAGCGTCTAAAACTTGTTTACTTCTATAACTATAGTGACACCGATTGTATAACTATAGTGAAATCAATGTTATAAATATAATGAAATCAATGGTATACTTATAACAACACCAATGCAATAACTATAGTAACCTCAAAGGTATAGCAATAACGACATCAATGCTACAACTTTAGTTACATCAGTGTTATAACTATGTCGACATCAGTGCTATAACTAAAGTGGCATGTCATAAACGGAACCTAATAATTATGTAACACAAATAAATTTAAATATATGTATGACAAGCCAATCAACTGTTTAGAGAGATCTCAACTTCTATAAAAAAAAATATTTAAACATTTTGAAAAAAAAAATCTATTACGAAAAATAAGGGTTTTCATGTTTTTTTTTTATTTGGATTGAGACAGTTAATAACACTCATCTCGAAAAGCTTGTTGTGTTACATTTTGCCGGATAGATTTCAAATAAGAATACACCATGGTCCTCTTCAATAGACCAAAATAATATATATCTTAAAATCTTTGTTCCTTTCCTTTCAGTCTGCTCGCCAGACATTTACAACCTCGTATCTAATTTCGGAGCCACTTATGAATACAAAGGAAGAAAATACGAGTCTTCCTATGAAGGTTTCAGAAGTTATGTGGAATCGGAGTCCGTGTGTGAGAGCATATGCGGCCACCTGGCGGTCATGGACGACAAAGAGGAAGAGAATTTCATCAGGGGTATGATGGAGACAAATAGATTTGAGTGTCTCTTGATCGCGGGGAGGAAAGCGGAAAACGGCAAGGAATTCTTTAAACTTAAAGGGAAAGAACCACTAAAATACATCAACTGGTCATCGGATCAACCTGAGGAGGCTGATGACCGCATCGAACTCTGTTTATTTTACAAGAGGGGTATCAGTGGGATGGTGAGGATGCCCTGTGCTCAAGTGCAACAAGACTGCAATTACATCTGTAAAATCTAGTTTGAACAAAAATAAAGAAGTTACTTTTTTTTTTTAAACTTATACAAAAGTTAGCCAATTTCCAGTGATACACTATAAAAAAAAAAAAAGGACTCTTTAAACGAAATCCTTTAACTTATTTAACTTAATTGAGTATATTTGCTTTTGTTAAGAATACTATATAGTTTAATTTAAGGCGTATCAAAACTTGCATTTCATTTATATTAAAAAAAAATTGAACTGTGGTGGTCTGTGTGTTGCTGAGTTTTTGAAGAGAAAAAAATGAAGCTTCCTCTATTGAACAAACAATAGTAAAAAAAATAAACAAGTAAAACAAAAATTAAAACAGCTGCAAGGCCAGCATCCATGAAAGGCATAAAGGGGATTTTGGCTTTTGGTTGACACGTTCCATGTTTTGTTGCGTCTTTTCTTATCAGTTTTCCCATGCTTTTTATCGCTCATTCATTTTTCTAACCAAAAGCCACATCGCTATACTAATTCAATCTAGTATAAATCACATCGAACTACTAAAATTTAGCTAGAAGACGCTTACGTTTAGAAAGCAAGTAATTTGTTGCAATGAAAGTAAATACAAGGAATAAACAAAACTAAAGTATGATCATTAAATAAAATGCTTATACAAAAGGTCAAACAGTTTCCATAATCATGAGGCATATAGTACAGCTGTTGTCTTTTATAATTTTTTTTTTGGAAACTCCTAACAAAGCGCATTTATTAAAATAATATTATCCAATTACCAGCATGAAATCCACTAAACTTTCAAAATTTAAAATATAACTATGTTTAATGCTTTAGTCTTGGAGCTAAAGTTTGTTCAAACTTTTGTGAACAGATAAAAAACAACAAAACAACAATAACAACAAGAATTCCGATGAAAAAATGGACATTACATTTAATTGAACTGTGAAAATAAAAATGAAGCCCCGGGTAAATTTTAAGCGTTCATGAGGTACTCCATTAAATTTCATGTGACATTGGTACACTTACCAATATTCAATCATTCCAATTTAATGATATTGCCTTTTTTTCAATCAATTATTTCGACTTAGGTCTAAGGTATTGGGTAATGTCATTGTCTAAAGTTTCAGATTATCTGTGGCTTAACTGGGCATTAGCGTCAGGTGCATCTGAAAAAAAAAATTAATTAAAATAATAAAATTTAAAAAAAATATCTGTCTACCTATCTCAAAGAATTTTTACTTACAACGTCATGTAGTCTAATATTTAAAATGCAAACATTTTGTAACTGAATTTTGGAGACTTTGAAGAATCAAATAAGAAATATTGAGAAGGTGTTTAAATGATTTAATCAACCCTGTTGCTT
Source organism: Lymnaea stagnalis (assembly GCA_964033795.1). NCBI lineage: Eukaryota > Metazoa > Mollusca > Gastropoda > Lymnaeidae > Lymnaea > Lymnaea stagnalis. The sequence continues at coordinate 132,533 of CAXITT010000326.1, forward strand.
TAAAAAAAGTATTCTAGAAACAGTTATAACAATGCATAGTATGGTGTCCACTTTTACTGGGAGACTCTGCGGCTATTTAGACGTTGGATGGTCGTATTCCGGAAGAGCTGCTGCACAAACGATGAATGACAAGACATACTGAACCACTGCGTCCGAGTGAGACTGGATGACGTGACGTGAGGCAAGCCAAACTCATTTTCTCGAAGGGTTGATGACCTCTGATGAGCGTTCCCGCTGGAGAACAAATCAGTGAGCGTTTGAAGACAGGCAAAAGATGCACGAAATTCGGGCCTGCCATTAGACAAAGTGAAATAATTACGTCTGAACCACACTAGACGTCAAGGTTTGCAATTTCAATACAGGGAGATCGTCGCGGTTTTTTATTCCTTTTCGTCATTATCAGCGGCAGTGGTAAATTTGCGAATATTCTCTCTCTATTATGAATCCTATATTTATGACGGACAGAGAGAGAAGGAGAGAAAGAGAGACAGAGAGAGAGAAACAAAGTGAGAGAGAGAGAGAGAGAGAGAGAAAGAGATTTGATTAATAAAGGGAGCATAAGAAAAAAAGAGATTTAGTGAACAAAAATAACAAGAGAAAAAGAGACGGACTATGCGTGTCTGATAGAACGAGAGATGGATAAACGACAAAGATGAGCAAGGTGCAATAACTATTTTAGTTTTTTTTTTTAAAGTATACCAAATCGCAAAAAAAAAAAAAAGAACAAAACAACAACAAAGGCAACTTCTTTTTTGTGACTGAATTCAATTTATTATTTTTTTGTAATTAAAGTATACCAAATCGCAAAAAAAAAAAAAAGAACAGAACAACAACAAAGGCAACTTCTTTTTTGTGACTGAATTCAATGTATTATTTTTTTGTACTGTTGACTTATTGAGTAGAATCACCATGCACACATGATACAAGGAATGGTAAACTTGATGCTACTCTGTCATCTCACGTGGGCGTTTTGCATTAGTTATCCTTTCATTAGGATGTACGAGTGCATGTAATATGGATTAACCAGGTCATTAAAACCTTAAAAAAAAAAAACATAAGTATGTAGAGTACTTAGAGTGTCAGTACGAGGAATGTGCTTATTCCAGGTGTACATCGTTTAAACACTTTTCTACATAATGGTGTTTATTTTTTAAACAGTTGCAAAGGAAGAAAGGAGAGCTTTTTTAAATAAGTGGTTGATATTTGGACTTATTTTAACCCCCAACTAATCTTTTGTGGAAGGATGACAATGTAAGGACAGCATTCAAGCTGAGTGAAGGAAATAGTAGAGCAAGGCATGTGGAAATAAATACTGAACGCTGATTTTACATATCAACATTTATACAAAATATAAATAAGCAAATATATATATATATATATATATATATATGTTTATATATATATTAAATTTATAAGTTAAAGATACTTTGTTTTTTGTGGTTTTGTTCCACATACATTTTACATGGATTGATGAATCTCGACCAATTTTGGCACACATATCCATCGTTATCCGAAAGGAACTGTTAAAGACTTATACACATTTTATAACATTCCTCTTGTGGTTGGGTCCGAAAATTTCGATTTTTTCCTATATAAGCGACATAATTAAGCTTAGCACCAAATACTCCTACACAAATAGAAGGATCTTGACCAAACTTTGTTACACACACACTTGATTATCAAATAACCAAGGTAAAAACGCATAATACCCGTGCCTCAGCGGCTGGGGGCCCCGTTTTGATTTATTTATAAGCTATATAAATATCAAAATGCGTAATACTCCTACATGAGGAGATTGGTCGTGCCCAAAGCTAGTACACATCAGTGGCGTAGCAAGAAGGCTGTTGGGAGGGGGGGGGGTTGAGGAACGAAACCGGTGACACTATCCCAGGGGGTGACACAAAATGCAAAAATGCATATTTAAAAAGAACACACTATTCAGTCTAATCGAATTTATTTTTGGGAAACTGTTCAAAAATATAAATATCAAAATGCGTAATACTCCTACATGAGGAGATTGGTCGTGCCCAAAGCTAGTACACATCAGTGGCGTAGCAAGAAGGCTGTTGGGAGGGGGGGGGGGTTGAGGAACGAAACCGGTGACACTATCCCAGGGGGTGACACAAAATGCAAAAATGCATATTTAAAAAGAACACACTATTCAGTCTAATCGAATTTATTTTTGGGAAACTGTTCAAACATAAGTTTTTCCACACACATAACCAGTTCGAATGCGTGCCCAGTTAGAATTCAAGTATTAAAAATTCGTTCAAACTGAGATGACACTATAATTAGGTCAGAAAAACACCATTCTTATCACGATGTAACGCCGATTTAAGAGTTTCTTGATAGGAAGCTAAATATATATAATATATGTAAAATAAAGCTTGCCATTTATATTAACTTTTTAAATATTTTTTTTTGGAGTGTTCCCTCAGAAGTACTGCAATACTACGGTAGTCTCTCCCAATAATTCCCTTGCGGGTCTCTTTGCATTGCTCCCCTATACCTGTGACAGGGATCGTCCCGACACATGCCTTCACAAAGCTGGATAGACCACACATTGATCTTAGCCAAAAGGCCGAGAAGCGATATTAATTACGATTTAGTAATGCAATTATAAGTAGCCTACCTGAATCGAATCAATAAAAAATAGTTAAAAAATTTAGAAATGATGTTTTACTCATTTATAGGGTTTAGGAAATAAAATAATGCACACTTTTCTTATATATTTAATATTTTATTTAAATCTTTTAAAACGTTTTTTATACAATATATATATCAAATTCAAATACCAGAAATGCTCAAAATTAGTATATTAATAGCTGCCTCACTAGAACTTCCCCTTAATATTTTAGGTCGATTGTTATACTGCGCAATGACATTTGCATACTGTCTGCAATTTCAGTCGGTCAGGGTTTGGGGAGCTCGATCTTATTGCATGGGCCCTTGCTCAGAGGAGCTCAATGCTATTGCAATGGCCTTGGGAGTCACTCACCAGTACCGTGCTAGATGAGCTCGATCTCCCTGTCTCTGTCTTTATGGAAAAGAATGACAAAATATAGGTTTTGCTAAAATATAGACACACTTTTTTTTTTATTTTTCATAGAATGTTTGTCATGTTTGACTGTGAATTATATTACATGAAGAAATTTTTTTTTTTTTTTTTTTTAAATTATTTTTTAAAACAAGAATTTTTCCCCCTTTATCTTTTTTAAAAAAATATAAAAATTTTTCTAAAAATACCTTTTTTTTTTTTTTTATAGAATTTTTTTTTTGTTTTACTTTGAATTTTTTTTCATTAAGAAATTTTTTTTTTTTTTTTTTTTAAATTATCTTTTAAAACAAGGATTTTTCCCCCTTTATACTGTGTAAAAAAATATCAAAATTTTGCTTAAAATGACATTTTTTTTTTAAAATCTGTAATTATATTTTTATTTGTATAACCAAGAAAATTGTTTTCTTTTTTTTTAAATATGATAGCTGATTCAAAGATAAACAAGTTAATGTATATAGGTGAGTAGAACTATTTCAGATAATTAATTTTTTAAAAACTTTATCTTAAGATTTAAAAAAAAAACTTTTAAAAAAAGTCAGACTTCAGAAAGTTCACCAGGTTGAACTTTCAACTGACCGGGCACTCCTGACATACAACTCATTTTCCAACAGGCGTCATAATTTGTATACTAGAAAACTGTAATAAAACTAAACATTTAAAAACTTGAATGGCTTCTCTTTGTATTTATCTTCCTATAACAAGCATTATAAATACCGTCCTATGACAAATTCAATAAAGTGCCGTTCTAGTTATGCCAGGGATAGTAGCCCACTACAAAACCAACTCGCACACTTAAAGGGGTCATGTTTTAAAAGTTGTCCCATTACAAGAGTTTTCAAATAGTTAAAAAATGGCAAAAGTCTGTATCTATTAATTGGGGTCAAAACTATTGCGTTGTCTCAGGTGTTCGGGGGTGCGGACCACACAGGGTGGCACCATCTAATGGGGGACACCAAAGTGGACAGTTGAATATTTACTGAGGAAAAAAAAACTGATCGATCTAATTGAATTTCATAAAACGATAATCGATCATATGTACATTTTCTACACAACTGACGAATCCATATGCGTGCTGTATTAAAAGTTCAAAGGTTATGCCCTATAAATTGGGGGAACCAATAATTAGGTCAGGAAAACACCGTTTTGACCATAATTAAAATCGTTATGTAACTTTTGTAATTAACAGGAAGTTATATTTCTCTATATTATGAGAAATAAAGCTTTCCATTGGTACCAAATACGATATGGTTAAGCGATGCACAGTACATGAAACGAATCGGTAAAAATTAAATACATTCAAAATTACACTCTACCCATTTATTGAGTTAAAAATATAATATTTTACAACATTTTCTAATATCTTTTATTTAAATGTTTACCATTTTCTATCAGAATGTTGTAACGACAAAGAATCTAATGTTAAGTAGACACACTAGCATGATTTTGCCACTGCTGACTTGGGTTAGCAGGACTTAGTGCTACTGAAGCATAAATGGAATACACAATTCGGGGAAATGAACAACGAGTGTGTGCGTGTGTATGTGCCTGTTTGTGTGTAGGTGCATGTTAATTTGTTAGATTTTTAAAAAACTCTCCCTAGTCACTCCATGTAGACGTTAGAAACATAACAGAGCATGTGCTTTAAAGCTTTTAGCTCAAACCAGAACTAGTTTAAAAATATGTATATAGATGATTTTGCTAAATTTAACATGTCATTGCATCTCCATTTGTATAATATGTAGACATACATATGAGTTGTGCACACTATATAGTTTTTTTTTTTTTTTTTAAATAAATGGTCTTACCCAAAATTTACATTTTTTTACACAACCTCCTAATGCAAAAAACTGTCAAAAATATGTAGACATACATATGTGTTGTGCACACTATATAGTTTTTTTTTTTTTTTTTAAATCAATGGTCTGACCCAAATATTACATTTTATTACACAACCTCCTAATGCATAACACTGTCAAATTGAATATTACCTTGTCAAGCTTATAGCAAAAGACCAACAACACATATGTAGATAAAGACGATCAATGACTGGAACAAGGATCCAAAAGGTACAGTTGAGACGACAACACTTGCAACATTTGCGAATAATACCTCAGGCCGTCGAAACCACAGTTCTTGTAACCCTTGCAGAGTCGCCCTTGCAATCAGTGAAATTTCCTCTTCAAAAACATTGCAAATCCCTCTCCAGGCATAGGAGGCACAATGATCAATACCTAGATCGTGGGCCCTTAATATATAAAAGAAGAAGAAAATGGACCTTGAAGTACCGATTGAAAAATCACATATAAATATATCTTTTGACAAATTGTACAAATATGTATATACATATATTATATATATATATTATATATACATATATTTAATCATCTATATCAATATATATATATATATGTATATACATATATATATATATATATATCAGTGGTTCTTAACCTCTTTGGAGGTACCGAACCCACCAGTTTTATATGCGCATTCACCGAACCCTTCTTAATAGGAAAAATAACATATGTTTTTCATATGTATACTATACTTTTAATGAATGTGATAAGCTCATTCATAAAAATTAACTATTCTTTTAATGAATGTGATAAGCTCATACATCAAATCTAACTATACGTTTATTGAATGTGATAAGCTCATATATCAAAACTAACTATTCTTTTAATGAATGTGATAAGCTCATGCATCAAAACTAACTATGCTTTTAATGAATGTGATAAGCTCATATATCAAAACTAACTATACTTTTAATGAATGTGATAAGCTCATACATCAAAACTAACTATACTTTTAATGAATGTGATAAGCTCATACATCAAAACTAACTGTACTTTTAATGAATGTGATAAGCTCATACACCAAAACTAACAATTCTTTTAATGAATGTGATAAGCTCATACATCAAAACTAACTATTCTTTTAATGAATGTGGTAAGCTCATACATCAAATCTAACTATACTTTTAATGAATGTGATAAGCTCACACATCAAAACTAACTATTCTTTTAATGAATGTGATAAAATCATACATAAAAACTAACTATACTTTTAATGAATGTGATAAGCTCATACATGAAATCTAACTATACTTTTATTGAATGTGATAAGCTCATACATCAAAACTAACTATACTTTTAATGAATGTGATAAGCTCATACATGAAATCTAACTATACTTTTATTGAATGTGATAAGCTCATACATGAAAACTAACTATACTTTTAATGAATGTGATAAGCTCATACATCAAAACTAACTATTCTTTTAATGAATGTGATAAGCTCACACATCAAAACTAACTATGCTTTTAATGAATGTGATAAGCTCACACATCAAAACTAACAATTCTTTTAATGAATGTGATAAGCTCATACATCAAAACTAACTATACTTTTAATGAATGTGATAAGCTCATACATGAAATCTAACTATACTTTTAATGAATGTGATAAGCTCACACATCAAAACTAACTATACTTTTAATGAATGTGATAAGCTCACACATCAAAACTAACTATTCTTTTAATGAATGTGATAAGCTCCTACATCGAAACTAACTATACTTTCCAATTCATATAAAAAAAATCCAAAGATTTTAATTAAATTGTCATTGATTTTCGTTTTTTTTTGTTGCTTCTCATTATGCTGCGCCAAAACTCCTATTGTAAGTTGTTGACATATAATATCTTGTTATTACTTAATATTAGATCTTTGATCTTAGCTCAACTAAATACATGTTTTAAACCAGGGTCTGAGGACACCATTTGCATCCCTTTCAAAACAGTGGCATATGATACAGAATAAAGATACACTATTTTTTATTACTAGTTGAATATTGTTTTTCTTTAGACTAGTTGCCCATGGGTTCTCTTTAGACTAGTAATTTAACATTCAAAACACATATGCAATATGAAAAAAAACGACTTTATCAATGTCAAATAAGTTAGAATAATTTAAGGTCAAGTCACATATTTTTTTATAGAGTGATTTTAGAAAAGAATTTGGAATAACGTCTTTCCTTGACAGGAAATAAGTTCTGATAAACATTAATTTTAGATAAATAAATAAAATTACTAAGCACATTTATTTTTTTTTAATAATAAATGCCATCTTCATCCTAGGTCAGGCCATTTTGCATCTTTATTGTCAAAGGAGGCCAAAAATTTATGAATGCACACTAATCACAAATATGTATAATATGTTTACCTAGTTAAGTATAACTTATCAACTTTTCAATGTTAAGATTATCCCATCCTTAGAAATAACAGCAAAGATAACATAGAACGTAGAAAAACAGTTCTATGGTGATTAAAGTTTAAAAAATAGTTGGCAATGTTATTTATGTGCTTTTTAATGTAAATAGTCCTTACCATGAATATTGGGTTTAAGAGAATTGAAAATGTGGTTTATTCTTTCTAATTTTAAGTGAATCTTTGTATTCTTCCTGAAGGAGTCTCTTAACCAGTAATGAACTGTTCAAGATGAATTTCGTTAAAACTTAGCTCACGGTTGGTGGCTCTTATAAATATACACATTTTTGCCTGATCAGCTAAAACTTGGTTCTGACTGAAACCATTAAGTAGATCTGCATGTGCATTGTTTTGTTTTTTGTTTTTGTTTTTTTTTGTGTGGCAAATCTTGTTGACTCGCATCAAAACAGTTGCATATTGTTGCATTGGAAGGGTATATCGGGGGTGGTCCACGGCAACCATGATTAGGTCGACCTATCCATTGGTCATAAAAATAATTAACGATTACTTCAGTTTTAGGCGGTAAAATGTTACTGCTGCAAATTAACTAAAAGTACGCTATTACATGTCGCGTAGGCACAAAAACTCAAGCAGACAACAATGGTATTCTTAATGCAAATTCTGGGTCAGAGTTCAAATTAAGCTTCAAGCCATTTGTTTGATTATTTCTATAGATACACTGGCAGTAGTGAAAAAGCATCCTCGAATAATTATTTGAGGACACTCGATATTTATGGCATTTTCCATTGAAAGCTCAAAGTCTATGAAAATAATTATATGTTGAATACAAGTAGGCTCCAGAGGGTTTCTTTCAGCTATATCTCGTGGGGGGGGGGAGGGGTAGGCGCACTGTCCCCGGGGAAAGATAAGTGCCCCCATCGGAGCAAAAATACGTCCAACAATAAATCAATTGGCACTCGACCCCCCCTCCCCCACACACTTCTGAATTGAATTCTGAAGTACCCACAAGCTGCCCCGTCGAGAAAATTTCTTTCAAATAAATTTCCGGATAGCCTTCACAACCGGCTATACCCCTTATTCATTATGTTTATATGATTGTCAAAGTTGTTGCTGGGTTAATCGAGTGGTCTAAACTAAGCAACTTTGATGGTCTGAAGTTTAATCCCCACCAAAGACCAGTCAGGCAAAAACATCACCAGCACCCTGGGTGGATTCTACACCATTCTACATTTCTAAGTGAAGTCTACACCATTATCACATTAAGAAGGACTGGAGCCAGCAAAAAATTTTTAAAAAAAATATTGCCATGAGGGAAAAAATACATCTAGCCGTGATTTGAGTGACGACTAAAATCTGTCAAATGTTTAATCAATAATGGACAACGGGTATGATGTAAGACTGTCCACGTTACGTTACTAAAGGGCGGGCATATAGTATAGAATCTCCTTTAGGTACTCTTTTTAATTGTAAACGTTTTTTTTAAATTCAAAATGCCCTGACTCGGTGTTCAAAACTACACCATTTGATATCTAGTGTATTTAAAAATTACAGTTTGAATTTTGAATGTTTAAATGACGTTATTAAGACTCTGATACTTTTTGTGAACTCCTTAACCTGTAACAAATTTGATGAAATCAATGAGACATTGGACTCACATATTTTATGATAGTAGTTAAACTACGCGTTTTATCTAAGCTCGATACCATTTTATGACACAGATGTTGTCGTTTAAGTGGATTTTATGCATTAAACTGAATGCAATTAAAACAGACAAGTCCACTTCGTTCAATACAGACAAAGTTAACACGGGCAAACTTCATCATTAATGTGTTTTTTATATCTGAAACATATTAAAAAACTATTTTCAGTCATGTTAACGTCGTCGGATGCTACTCCACTCGAGACTTTTTAAATACATTTATTTTAAATACTGTGTTTCAACACATCGCTTTTAAAATTATATGAATCAATAACAGAAGCTGTTTCTACTTATAACTGTATTTTGTCTTTGTTTAAGGGTTACCTTCTTTAAATAAAATCGTGCGGCCCGCAAGCACGCATTTTCCGGCCCGCAAAGTAACGAAAGATTCTTTTTTTTGTTGAATTTTTGAATTCCACCATGTCCTACTTTCTTTTGGCCCGCGCAACATTTTCGTAAAGTGTTACGGACCACCTTAATTTTTTAGTGGTGCAGGCATGCCTTAAAAGTATTAACGTACGGCATGTTACAATACATTTATCACACATAAATTTTAAGCAATTAACTACACCAATTTTAATTAATGTTGTAAATAAAGTTAATAATTTGAAGTTAGGACAAGTCTTAGTAAATGCAATGTTTTAAACACAACAAAATATAATACAATCAAACTTTTAGATTTAGAATATGAACAATGTTACGTCACTGTCAGGAAAATCTTATGATGAAACATCAGCGTGTCACGAAGAATAAAAATCAATTAATCAAAACTGAGTCACATAACTAAAATTTGAGAATCGGTAGATTGCACCGTACATCAATTACGATAAACATTTTTATTGTGAACATGCTATGAGATGTTCGGTTGATCCAAATGAAACGTAGCTCTTGTTACATTAGCCAAAGTCAAGTCAGACTTGCCCTAAAGACTTTTTGTCACAATCGTTAGCAAGCTACAGCAAGGTTAGTAGTGGCTTTTTTTTTTTTGGTCAAATATACTGTTAGTATTATAAGCATATTTAATCAGTAGGCCTATAACGTTTCCAATCCAGTTGTAGTAATAACTTTTGATACTTGGTTGATATTTCATGTATTGAGTTGATGATCAAAAGAGTTTTCTCTTCCTTGAAATGTGGTTAAAATTTATTTTCAATGTAGTCCCTTAAAGCGTTGTGATATAAAAATGTGTTAAGTTAATATCTGAAACAATTCTTATATATACTTAAATGCTGGTCGTTACAATTTACTACGACAATATGTTCCATTTGTTTTGTCATTTCGGTGTAACCCAATACACCTATGTGCGACATTAATAAACACACAGTTTTTCAGAGTGTCATCTAATGTATTTTCTTATTGTTTATACATGGATATTTACCGAAATGTCTTTTTTTTTTCAATTCTTACATTACTTACACGAACTATCGCCCACTGACTATTTTGATATTTTTTAAACTAAATAACATTCACGTGTATACTAACAAAAGAAAAAAAAAAGTCAAATAATGTTCTTATGGGTATGTATAAAACTTTTTTGCTCTAAATTATAACTACCCTAGGTGATAAAAATTTAAGAAACTGTATGTATATATATATGCCCCACCATAACGCTTTTTTGTGGTCCATGCAATATGATTGTGTTTATTTAAGAGTCGAGGTAATGCATGATTTTAAACACAAACATTTTCTAACAGATTTAGAATTGAATACTTTATTGATGGGGATATTTTATTTAACCTTTGAGTTTCAGTAGCATCAGTGGATGGTGATGTGGTTCATATTTGAGTTGTATTAGCAACAGTGGACTGTGATGTGTTTGATGTGAGAGTTTAAGTATATATCATCTTGATTGTGATGTGTTTGATGTTTGAGTTGGTGGCGTATCAGAGGATTGTGATGTGTTTGATATTTGAGTTGTTTGAGTATCAATGAATTAAAATCGTTTTGATGATTTAGTTGGAGTAGCATTAGTCGATTGTAAAGATTAAGACCTGCAAAAGCTAGAGCTATATTTGGTTGGCTTCGCAACACTGTTTGGGAATGGAGAGGTATCAGCGCAGAAATGATGGTCAAGGTCTATAGCGCAGCAGTCCTCTTCACATTGCTGGACGGTTGTGAAACGCGTAAATTCTACAAGTGTCACGCAAAGAAACTGAACTTTTTCACACTACTTGGTCCAGGAATCTCCTCGAAATCTGGCGGCAAGAAAAATCTCCTGATACATTAAGTCCTCGCAAGAGCGAACCTTCCTAGTATCCTCACCACTTTGATGAAATCTCAACTCCGTTTGATGGGACACGTAGCCAGTATGGGAAACGTCTCACAAAATAGATTTTCTTCGGAGACCTCACAATAGGCAACCGCTACCAAAGGGGTAAAAAATGCGTTACAAAGACTCACTTAAAGAGCACTAAAGGCCTTAGCATCAAGCATGCTACATGGTTACAGACAGCCTAGGACAAAGCGGATTGGAGAGCAGTTGTCAAGAAAGGCGCTGAATATCATGAAGCTTATACCACATGGTTACAGAACCCCAGGACAGAGACAGTTGGAGAGTAATTGTCAAGAAAGGAGCTCAATCTCATGAAGCCAATAGGTTAACCACAGCTGAGACACGCAGGCTTAACCGAAAGGGTAATAGTTGATCAAAGACGGACGAAACTATCATCTCCCCGCGGTTGCCAGAGATTATTCCGTGACAGGATCGATCTAGCAAGCCCCTTACGAGCTCATCATAACCCACCATTTGTCCTAACTGGTTGATTCGACTGTTCTTGTCGATTTTGACGGTAGAACAGCAAAAATAACTTTGTGATTCATGCTTTCCCAAAAATCTATCGTGTCCTCCTTTTACAGACTGTTCTACAATGTATCTAGTATCCCTTTACGCATTATTTTCCTTTCCAGTTTAATCTTGATTCTTCTACAATATTCTAATAGATACAGAATTTTAATTTTAGTTAGGTCAAGAGACTATTTTAGCTAGTCAAACTTAAAATCTTTCTCTGGTTGCTTGATGTCTACTATAAATCACAGCACAGGGACATATGCCATAAGCACGTCGTCTAAATAACAGGGCTGCTCACCCGTCTAAAAACATTTTCATTTATTCGTGTACGCACCAGGCGATAAAAAAGTATCTATATAAAAAGTATTTCAAAAATAATACATAAAACACAAATACATTTTTTTATCGTTGAATTGCCTGGCAAATAATGCCGAATATTTTCTACTTGCTAATACGTTAAATTTTTATGTTTTTTACTTTTGATCAAGTTTGACGCTCATATTACCGATTGCTTGCCCAATTCGAGCACTACTTTGTTTAAATAAGACCGAAAATACGTTTGATAAGGATTCAGCTTTTTAAAATAGAGATATGGCCATCGCTTGGTGTTGAGTTCCGTATGTCACAGCTAGATTCACCTTCAAATAGCTGACAGGACTCGCTGTAGTAGTTCTCGTCAGAAAAATTGTGAGACTCCTTTGTGCGAAATCACATGAATGCTGCCCCCTCCCTCTTTGGGACCAAGAATTTTGGACGCAACTATTTCAAAAACTTGCGATTTCATCTTGTATGTTATAAAAATTCAATTTCATAACGGTAATTTTCAGAAAAGGAACGGTGTCCTTTGCACTAGAAGCAATTTTGTATACACCATTGTTAGCAACCGCGTCCAGATGTTTGGCAGATGGACTTATCATATGTAATGAACATAAGCTTTAAAAACCTCCATAATATTACGCATTAAAATTTTTGTCCCATTTCTAAGACTTCAAAAGTTGTGACTACAATTATTATTTCAGATTTTACCATAAGTTCTGTCGTGACTTGCACTAACAGATCAAGCAACGTATTTTTAGAAGACAATCGCATCAAAATTTATGGAAACTTTGACAAATCATGGCATTATTGCAACGTTTTTATTTAACTTTATAACCTTCACTGCGCACTTCCTCGTCAAAGCCAATTGTATTAGAATTACGCTTCCTCTTTTCCCTCCCATTCTGATGTATATAATGTGTCACCTACATATTTTCTGTCACAGTGCTCTTGATATCTCTTCGGTTACACCGTTAATGATTAGTTTTATTTGTATTCAATTAAGATTTTACTGTTGTTTGGTCCCTGATCGAGTCTATTTGCCAACACTTTATTTTTTTAAATTTATTATTTTTTTTTTTTTTAAATTTGTGTGCAATATATTTTCAGATTTAACCTCAATTTCTTTCGCTCATGTTCTTCTTTTATTAACGTGGTTACCTTTTCTCCGTTTATCATTACCATTTTCTTTTTGCCTTGATGATAGTGAACCAGCCTTCAGCCGTTAGTCTCTTGTAGGCAGCACGATTCGCTGCCGTTTTCAGTTTTGCTTAAGAAGATCTGGAACTTGCAATTCATGCATAACCTTGATAAGGCTTTTTCAACTTTTATCATAGCACCCGTGACGATGTAGAAAAAACATTGATATTCTCAGATCCTTCTGGAATCACGCCGATCCTACTATTGGGCTTTCTATTCGTTTCGCGGTATAGGACTCATTTTGCTTTTCTTAAAAGCCAATTATTCATAGCAAAACTTACAATATCAAAACCTAAATTATCGGCAATGAGTATTGGTGGTTGTTTGAAGTCAAGGAAAACATATTGTTCAGATTAAAAGTAAATCATTTTAAAACAATAAAAAAACAGATATATCATTGGGTCTGTTATAATTAACCTATGGACGAATTCTTTCGGTAAACAATTTAGAAAGTGTTCCTTCTTCTGTGCTGTAATTTATTTTAAGTCTACCTGCGAGATTTACTTTAAACGTGTCGCTACCATTGATTAGTTGAGGACTATACATTTTTAAGCGTTATCTAATTGAATTAAAATATGCTATTTCATATGCCCGGAAACTGAACGCTAGCGCATGCATTAGTTGACTTTGGTATCAAACTGCTAACAATCCAAAATACGTGCAGAGCTGGTATTTAGAATATACTTCCACTAAGTTTCATTTTGTTTAACCTAATACACTGATGTTCGACAGAAATGACCAACCAAGATGTCAGATTAGAATTTAATAGATCTTATAATTTGTGTATATAAATGTTTGCCAAAATAACAAAATTTAACTAGTTCTTAAATCGCTTATAAACATAACTCTTATGCCCACTATCTCTTTTCGAAAACTTTAATATAGATCACAGTCACATATATACTGACGCAAGAAACAAAATACACAAGAAACCAAACAATGATCTTTTGGGTATGTATAAAACTGATCTACTTTAAAGTTTGTGTAACATAAATTTGAAAAACCCATGACGCTTTATTGGGATCCATGCAATCGGATCTTGTTTATTCTGCTGTCACTTTAAATTGGGATTTCTTAACAATATGTTTCGAATAGTTTTAGAATTGAAATAATTGAAAAATACATACATTTTTGAACTGGAGTAATTTGACTATCTTGTAAGTTATTATTTTATTCTAGAACCTTTCTTCACTTTTTAAAATAAAGAAAATTTAATTTAACACTACATAAAGGTAAATATCGAAAACTTACAGCAATGTGTTTTGTACCCGGGATGAAGTAAAGACTGATTTCATTAACCTGTAACAATAGACATTATTGCAAGACAAACAAAGATGTAACGCTTTGATTATTTCATATTATTGTTGCTCATTTATTAACATTGGGAAGTTGTGATTTATAATGCTGTATTTCATAATTTAGGAAAGTTTTCAATGAATATTAAAAAAAAAAAAAGTCTCCTTCTTCTTTATTTTGAGGGCCCAAGATCAATGAATTGATCATTCTGACTGCTATGTTTCAGTTGGGTTCGCGATGTTACCGGGCATTTGATTCAAATAAATTTTTTTTAAAACAAACAAAATGTTTAATAACATGACATGAGAGATTAAAAAAAAAAAATAATTTTTGTTGAACTAAGGTAAACTTTAACAGTGTATGGATGTTTATGTGTTGATTTAGTGAGTTGGTATGCTACACTTAACCCTCTATTACAAAATTTTAGTGGGTTTTTTTTGTATGGGCTAGTGGATATAGTTAGTGGGCTTAAATAAATATAATATGCAAGAAACATAATTTTAAAAAATAAAATAATGATTTTAGTGGCACTTACCATGAGGCAACAGAGCGTCTAAAAGGTAAGACAAGTGAAACAGAACAAAACAAAAGGAAACGATAACAATATTTTTAAAAGATGAATATTTAATTGTTTAAACAGATATTTGTAATCTATATTTTGCTAACAAGCAGATCTTCATAATACGTTTTTATATAATGAAAAACATCATTATAAAAATCATATTTTATAAGAAATGTTCACACAAAAATGTTGAAAAGCATCTCATCAATATATATAGCATATAGACAGGACAGTGAATATTTATATACAAATGTGAAATGCAGGTTTAACGCTGGTTGAACTGTTTGAAGAAGTATAACTTTTGTGTTAAGCAAAGGTGTACATTACATTTTGCAAATTTTATTCTTAAAACTCATTTGCAACTTGGTCATTTGCATCTTCCTTTGGTTTCAAGTGGCTCAGGACAGCGTGGAATGTAATAAGCTCTTACTGGTAAGGTAGGAACATGTGCAGTAGGATATTTCAGATCTTTAGCCGCAAGTTGAGACTGTGTATCCAATGAAGGACTGCCACGTTTCACAAAACCCGCTTTACCTTCTTTCAGTAGGCATATTGTGTTCTGAGACTTGAAATTAAGTAGAGTGAGGATACTCTTTTGTCTCAATTCGCATTAGTCCAATCAGCCTATAGATCATGCCAGGACAATTGCCTTATCGGTATCGAGAGTGAAAGATGATACAGTGATACTATTTTTGGAACTTACAAGTATCCTGTATAAGGTGAACAGTGAATCAAGAAGATCAACACTACCCATGAATTTATTGCAAATCATGATTTTCGATGGACAAGTTACCTTGATTTCCCTTTTAGCCTTTTTTGTCTCATCTTTTGACCTGCTTCATGGGCTCAATAGCAGCAAATGTTCTGAGTGTGGTAACCGCTCTATTGTCAACCCATTTGACTGCAAAAAGATCAACACCGTCATGGTTGCAGGTTTTAAGAATTACGGAGTCCCTTCCATTTCTAGACAGGTCGTTATCTGAAGGCATTATGTCATTTCTAGATCTCACAGTGTCAATAGCTGAATGTCTGTTTAATCTTTGTGGTGCCAAAGCAAATTTCTTGCAGATAGTTTAGCCTGTGTTTGGATTGCTGTGTCTAAAGACTTACCAGGTGTGTCGTTAGTTTCACGGTCTGAGTCTGATATGGTTGACTCTGATATGGTTTAGTCAGATTAGGTTGAGTCTGATACGGTTGAATCCGACATGGTTGAGTCTGATATGGTTGAGTCCGATATGGTTGAGTCCGATATGGCTGAGTCTGATATGATTCAGTCTGATATGGTTGATTTTTATATGGTTGAGTATATGGTTGAGTATGATATGGTTGAGTCTGATTTGTTTGAGTCTGATGTGCTTGAGTCTGAAAAATGAAAATTTAAATACTCTTTTTCAGTATTTACTTTAAGTTTTAGCTTGAATGCTACATAAATGTTCTTTCGAAAAATATTAGAGATAAATTACAAGAAGAATATGTAAACATACATGAATCAAAGTTTTGCTCTGGAGTCAAAGTTTAATCTATGTCATCATCGCCTGAAGATAGCTTACTATCATCGGAGTCCTAAGGAAAAGCAGGAACATCCAAATCTTTATTTTTTCCAAAAAAAAAATTAATGGATCCATGACTGCTTTGATTTTGACTATTTGAATCTTTAAAAAAAAAACCTTATGGGAAACTAATAATTCCACGCAAAAAACATAGACCACATTAAAGCCTATATCTTGTACAGTTTCTATTCATTTTGATTCATGGAAAGAATTGTAAAATTAATTTAAAACGTGTAAATTTGATCAAAATATAAAAGGCTTAAATTAATATTTGATATTTATAGACATTTAAAAACTAAAACATTAATACAGCTTATAAACTGGAAATATATTGTATGTTTCCAATCGGAAAAAAAAAATAACTAAAAATATTATCCACATAGACGCACTGTTGCCAATTGGCAACATACCATTTTTTTTCGTATGTCATCGACTTATGATGACAAAGGTCAAACATAAGCTAATTTAATATGACTTGAAACATTAAATTTAACATTCATTATTTTTTATAACATAAATCATCAATAAGTGTTAAAAAAAAACAAAAAAAAACTTGTACTTACAAGATTCGTCAGAAAAATAATGTAGTCAACTGTGACTGGAGTTCTCCAGGATAAAAGTTTAAAACTTTATAATATGAGAGGGGAACAAATTAAAAAAATCGGGCTTGCAGTACTAGCAGTAGTGTAAGTTCGCTTTGTTGCCGAATGTCTAAATGGACGCTTGTATATTGAATTCGTTTGATCTGGAAAGATGAATAAATGTGTAGGTTTTCAAATGAGTCGGCCTGTTGGAGTTGACAGATATAGTTGTAGTGTTCTTAGTGTCTTGATCCGGCAAATTGTGCGGAAGAACCACTACGTCTTGGTCAACGGACAATGGCGGAGACAGCACAATGGTTTGAATAGCTGAGAGCATGGCCATACACGTAGTGCGCCATGGTCATTCACTTGCATGGGTGGCTGGGTGGCCGAATGGTCTAAACTGAGCAAACCTCAATTCCAGCCAAAAGCCTGTCAAGCAAAAACATCACCCCGGGTGGATGAGACTCGTTAACCTTGGTTGGCAACTCATCTAAGAGAAGGAAATTCTGAATTTAAACCCGAGTTGGAGACCTGTACGGCGCATACAATGACAATTCCTGCAACCGTACACATCCCTGGTCGTCTTGACGTAGAGTCTTGCCACTGGACATATTGTCATCAGTCACCAGACAACTCTATGGTCGTCGTCGATCCTTGACGGACGAACAACAAAAAAAATATTCCATGTGTGTCTGGTTACAGGAAATCGATTAGTTTGTGTGGTATTTAGTAGTTCTGGTAAAGAGTACGTGAATGTATGTGTTGATTTGAGTGTGTCTCATGTCGTGGATGTAAAATTGTGTGTATTGGTATGATAAAATTGATAAAAATTTAGGTATTAAAAACAAAAAAGATTGTTTTCTGGAGATTAGATTGTTTGTTTTGTTAAAAAATATTGGCAGATAAGGATCGTCTAAACATTTAAATAGTGTTAATGTTTACTCTTAGAACCGGATCAGTCTTGTTTTCTTCATTGTAGTCAGCATAGACATAAAAGTCGTTAATGCAAGTAAGTCATCTATCTATCTATCTATCTATCTATCTATCTATCTATCTATCTATCTATCTATCTATCTATCTATCTATCTATCTATCTATCTATCTATCTATCTATCTATCTATCTATCTATCTATCTATC
>CAXITT010000326.1:154129-197358 GCA_964033795.1 Lymnaea stagnalis
ACCTACCTACCTACCTACCCCTACCCACCTACCTACCTACCTACCTACCTACCTATTTACCTACCTACCTACCTACCTACCTATCTACCTACCTACCTACCTACCCACCTACCTACCCACCCACCTACCTACCTACCCACTTACCTACCTACCTACCTACCCACCTATCTACCTACCCACCTACCTACCTACTCACCTACCTACCTATCCATCCATCTATCTATCCATCCATCTATCTATCCATCCATCTAACTATCCATCCATCTACCTATCCATCCATCTATCTATCCATCCATCCATCTATCTATCCATCCATCTATCTATCTATCCATCTATCTATCTATCTATCTAACTATCTATCTATCTATCTATCTATCTATCTATCTATCTATCTATCTATCTATCTATCTATCTATCTATCTATCTATCTATCTATCTATCTATCCATCTATCCATCCATCCATCCATCTATCTATCAATCCATCTATATATCTATCCATCCATCCATCATCCATCCATCCACCATCCATCCATCCATCCATCCATCCATCCACCCATCCATCGATCCATCCATCCATCCATCCATCCATCCATCCATCCATCCATCTATCTATCTATCGATCTATCCATCTATCGATCTATCCATCTATCTATCTATCTGTCTATCTATCGATCTATTGATCTATCGATCTATCGATCTATCTATCTATCGATCGATCGATCTATATATCTATCTATCTCATTTATCTATCTGTAAATCTAACTTCGTATCTATTTAAAAACCTGTCTATTTAATTTTCTATTTATCAATTTTTTCAATGATTTTTCCATCTATTTATCCATCCATGCGTCCATTCTTCTACCCATCTATCGATTAACAATGTGTTTTTATTTATGTTTTTTTTTCTCCTACTATTTCATTTTTTAATGCATTTACCTTCCACTCGGCCACTTACCTTTCTTTCGCAACAGATCTTTAACTAAAACATTAATTAATTTGTGTTTCTAATTTCTTCTAGGATGCGATACTGACGATCCTGACCCTCGTTTTTGGCATTATCCTGGATTTGCCTTTAATGAACACTGGTTTTACATGTTCAAAAGGGTTTCTATCGACGATTTAGATTCTGAATTAAAGTGCAGAACAATCAACGGTGGACTGGCCGTGGTCGAACGTAAAGTGGAACTGGACTTAATCGTTGATTTCCTCCGAAATCAAAACGTTCAATGTGTCCTTATTGCGGGGAATGACAGGAGACACACAGGGAGGTGGTTTATTGGTACTGGGACAAGCCAGGTGCCTTACCTAAACTGGGGTTCTCGCCGACCCAACGACCCCCTGGCAGAAAATCGCTGTTTATTTGTAGAAGCGAATATTAACGGAATGATCGACTTGCCGTGTGACCAAAAAACGTTCGCCTGCCATTTCCTGTGTCAGCGTAGCTAAAGAATGAAAGTGGGCTCGGTCATTTCAGTGAACATTTAAAACGAAAATAAAATAGCTACACTTAAGCAGATTCACCTTGTTTGTCTGTTTGTTGTTGCTTTTTTTCCCCATTGTTTGAAGGTGTATTGTTGTTGTCTTTCTATTGTTTGTTGGCTGACGAAAGCTTTTTGACGACACTTTTATTATTTTGCTGCATCTCTTTTTTCTTCTACCCATTAGGATTTACTTCGTTTTAATCGTTGCCCTAATCAATCTGGAACAAATATAATTGAAAATATGTCATGCGTGCATTGGGTAATGTAAAAGATAAGGATTGACGAGACCTCAAGAAATAAAAACAAGCCTATTTAATGCATCAAAGCCTATAGTTCTATGGGTATACTTTTCAACTCACACTATACTAACGTTATACTTCTTAGCTTTTTAGTAACTTAAGTTTATCTTTATAGTCTCTCGAAGAATGTCATTAATCTTCACAGCTTCAAAAATCCATGCGTTAATCTTCATATCTTCTAAAGCACTGGTGTTAATACTTTATGGCTGCTAAAATTCACGCGTACATATTAATAGCGTCTAAAAATCCAGAAGTTTATCCTTATAATTTAAATAAAATTCCAAATTTTAATTTTCCAATCTTCTGAAATCCACGTGTTAAACTTTATAGATTCTTAAATGAAGATGTTAATCTTTACATTTTCTAAAATCCCTGCGCTAAACATTATATCATATTTAAAATCCAAATGTTAATCTTAATTGCTTCAGAATGTCTGGTGATAAATTTGCTAGATTATAAACATAGAAACATTCTTTTTAATAATTCTAAATATTGAAAAGAACTATAAATAAAAGGAAAGATCTTTCCAATTAAAATAGTTTCTCTGTTTGAGAACCCTTCCAGCAATAGCCTAGAAATCGCCGTGCGTGGTGCGGACCGCAACGGATCACACCAAATCCTGGGGTGACACAATTATTTTTTAATATGCATATTTCCAGAGGTCACCCAGCTTGTTTTAACGGAATTTTTTAAAAAATGATAACAGATAAATGTTCATAGTTGTAACAACACCAGGTGCATGCTTTATGCAAATTCATGGTTGAGGCAACAGAAATGAGGTGTTCATATGTTTAGGTCAGAAAAAAAAACACTGTTTTGACCATGATTCAAATCCAATGGGAATGTTTGTTAACTTGCGTAAGTTAAAGGAAGCTAAATTTGCTCAATTCTGAGGAAAAAAACAACTTGACATTGAGATCAAATACGATTTTTGTCGGGCGATTCGAAGTATTTGGATCGAATGAGTAAAAATTATAAAAAAATTAAAATGACTTTTACCCTTTAACATTCTTTAAAAAAATAATATTTGAAAAGCACCTGATGAGACTAAAGTGTAGTACATCTACAGTAAAAAGATTCATACACATCTAAAACATGATAGACTGGAAATAATGATGTAAAGAAATCAAATTTGTGAGAAAGCTTATACAACGTCTAGAATCCATTAAGGTTTTAGGGCATGCTGCAAATAAAATAATACGAACATGATATTATTTGTGTTTTTTCCATTCTCTTAACTTGTGTTGTCAATATTATTTTAGCTAAAATACTTCAAGTATTAAATTTTCGATGCTCTAAAGAAAATATGTTCCTTCTTTCCTACATCAATCTGTCGATGAGATGCTTTAAATGAACACACTGGAATCTTTGTTTCAAGACTGTCAACAACACAATAGGCTGCTCATCATCCTGCTGTTAAAACATTGAAAATAAGTTTTATAAATGTGTTGTGGTGATTGAAGCTCTATGTGTGTGATAATCTTGAAAATTGGGATACAAGAGATATAGCACAATTTCTAATACTTGCTATCTTTGATTTAATATATATATCTGCCACTTACATCACTTGGCTGATCTACTTCAGAAAGTTAATCTTACACAGATTTATCTGCTTATTAAAGCCTTACTCTTGATGAGGTGAAAACAGCCTAAGGGTCTTACGATCAGCATGTGAATTTAAAGTATGTGAATATAAAATATGCGAAAATAAAGTATGTGATCATAAAGCATATGAATATACAGCATGTAAATTTAAAGAATGTGAACAAAAAAAATTTAAATATACAGTATTTGAATATACAATATTTTAATATACAGTACTAGCGAGAACCCTGCATGCATTGCATTGCCACTCAAAAAAAAAAAAAGATGAAACAAATAGTCACAAGTGTAACAGAGGAAACGATTGGATTTAAGCCGATAGTGAAAAGAACAGGATGGTATGACGCAGAATGCAAAGAACTTTTTTGTAAAAAATAAACAAAGCTCGGCTAATGATGCTGCAAAGGGAAACAAGAAGAACACGACAATTATATAATGAAGCAAGAAGGGTGGCCAGAAAAAATTGCAGAAGGAAAAAACGTGTTTGGGAAAAATAAAAAATAGTAGAGATAGAAGATTTGGCAAAAGAAAGAGATGTGAGGGGAATGTACCTGAAGATAAATCAGAAGTACTAGAGAGATGGGCACAACACTTAGAAGGCTTACTGAATGGTTCAGGTGGAGGAACCAATGGGGATTACGCCCCGCCACAAGGAGGACCGGACCCACTGGTCAACCAACCAACATTAAATGAAATAAAAGAAGTAATCTCCACCATGAAAAATAACAAAGCCCCACGAATAGACCTTATCCCTGCAGAACTCATAAAGCTAGGTGGTAGCGAACTGCATAGGCAAAGACATGAACTTATAACCAGAATCTGTCAGGTGGAAAAATGCCAACTGAATGGGACATGGCATTCATAATCCCAATCCACAAAAAGGGATCTAAGTTGATATGCTCAAACTATAGAGGTATCTCCCTTCTTAATGTAATGTACAAAATCCTCACAAAATTTATAGTGAGAAAATTGGAAAAGTATAGTGAACAGATCCTAGGGGACTATCAATGTGGATTCCGGCAGAATAGGTCAACCATGGATCATATTTTTACTATAAGATGTCTCCTGGACAAATGCTACTAATATAACATCGACATACACCAACTATATATGGATTACAAAACAGCATACGATAGCGTAAACAGTAATTACTTATACAATGCTTTACAAGAACTTGAGGTCTCTAACAAGCTTACTCGGCTCATACACATGACAATGGCCAACTCCAAAAGCAGAATCAAGGTTCAGGGAGAATATTCTAGGGAGTTCATAGTTAATCGGGGCCTCAGACAAGAAGTCTCACTATCATGTATCCTGTTTAACATCACGCCTGAAAAAGTTATTAGAAGCATTCACATAAGCACCAGTGGAACCATAACAAACTATTTCCAGAGAGATACTACAGAGCAACGACCATCAGGAACCTTATATAGCCAACCATTGCAGTACCTGGCATATGCAGACGATATAGCACTACTGGGTAAAAACCGTAATGACATAATTAAAGCATTCAGGGAACTTGAAAATGCCTCATTCAAAGCTGGCCTTGATATAAATGAACCGAAGACAAAATATATGATAATTTCAAGAAACTCCCATGCTGATGATAACATCATGTAAAAAACAACACATTTGAGAGAGTGGACACATTCAAATATCTAGGGGCAACTATAAATGAGCACAATGAGATAATGTCAGAGGTGAAAGAAATGATAACAGCAGGCAACCGTTCCTATTTCAGTCTACAAAAGCTACAGGGAAACAAAAACCTATCAAGGGGAACAAAGAAGACACTATACACCACCATCATAAGACATGTAGTAACGTATGTTAGTGAGACCTTGACCCTCACCAGAAAAGCAGAGAACCTGCTCAACACATGGAAGAGGAAAATTCTCCGCAAAATATACGGACCAGTGATAGAAAATGATATCTGGAGAATACGTACAAACCAAGAACTTTAATAAATGTACAAAGAACCACCCATAGTTACAATGATAAAAAAGGCGGAATACGCTGGGCAGGTCATGTTGAAAGGATGCTGGAATGCAGAGCAGCCAAAAGTATATACATACAGAAGCCTAGGGGCAGACAACTCATCGGTCGCCCAAGGATGAGGTGGATTGATGATGTGGAGACAGATTTACACCAGTTTGGGGTTCGAGCAAGGAGACGGAAAGCCATGGATCGCTCCGAATGGAAGGATGTGGTGGAGCAGGCCAGGGCCCTACATGGGCTGTAGTGCCATTGATGATGATGATATCAGACTCAACCATATCAGACTTAACCATATTAGACTCAACCCTATCACACTGAACCATATCAGACTCAACCATATCAGGCTCAACCATATCAGACTCAACCATATCAGACTCAACCCTATCACACTCAACCATATCAGACTCAACCATATCAGGCTCAACCATATCAGACTCAACCATATCAGACTCAACCATATCAGACTCAACCATATCAGACTCAACCATATCAGACTCTGACTGTGAAACTAATGACACACCTGGTAATTCTATAGACACTGCAATCTAACCACATACAAAATTAACTGCAAGAAATTAGATTGTTGCCAAAGAGATGAAGCAGACATGCAGCTATTGGCACTGTGACATTTTATTAGGTTTAAAAATGGCATAATGCCTTCAGATAAAGACTAGCAAGAAATGGAAGGGAACCCGTAATTCTCAAAACCTGGCACCAGGACGGTGTTGATCTATTTTCAAATAAGCTTTATTATTATTATTATTATTATTGACTCCCTATACAAGCACGAATTGACTACAAACTCTCTGTTCTATTTCACACATTTTCTCACATTCCTCCCCTTCCTATCTAACCGAACTTCTCTCTGTCTATTCACCCCTTTGACAGCTTCCGTCCTCTCAGACGAGCGTATCCTTTCTGTCCTCAAGACTCGCACAAAAACATACGGTGATCGATATTTCTCTTTCTGTGACTCCCAAGCAAAGGAATGGTCTTCCACTACAGAACCTCAATATACTGACCATCACAGTCTTCAAAACTGCACTCAAAACAAATCTCTTTAAACTCTAATATTCTGACCGATAAACGATGCTGCTGGGTGCCGTCCATGGCTTGACATGTAAATAGTTCTGGAATGGGTGGGGTGAATATACATTTGTTTTGTTTTATTTAATTACTGTATGTTAATTTTTAAGTTTATGATTATGTTAGTTAAATTATATGTACAGTGTGCTGAGCACATTCAAAGGCTGGGATACAGCGTTATATAAAAACACTAATTAAAATAATTTTTTTTTTTAATTTTTTTTTGAAAAACATACTTATATATAGATGACAATCTCAAAAATTTTGTGGTCAATGTCTTTGCCCACTCATCGCCAGATGTTCTATTCTATTCACTATTTTATGTATTTTAGGTTGTAATTGAGAACAAAAAAAGCTGCATTATTTAAATCAAATAAATAATCAGTTAAAATCGGCTCATATCTGTTCTTGTTTTAAATATTGATATGTTTCTAGTAAGTAAATCTTATGATGCTACTCATTACTGTAACGAAATAATGTGCTATACATTTTTTAATATTGTTCTTATATATATATATATATATATATATTTTAAAAAGAAGTAGATGTATAAATACTTAATTATGATTGAGATTAAGATGGCTAAGTGTTTTCTCTTCTTTACTGCTGTGCAGATGTTAATGTGCTAAACCTATTGTCATAAACATCACCAGCATCCTGGGTGGATTGGAATGTAACCCTGGATGGCAACGCATCTAAGAAAAGGAAACTCTGAGTTCAAACCCAACGATGGAGTCGCATAGGCGGATTCTGACAAATCATGCGTCGAAACTGGGGATAAGCTGTATCATTTACATGATTTTCCTTTGGGTTATCCACTAGCGTGGTGGGAGGCGATTAGCAGCTGAGAACCAACTAATAACACTACAAGAATAATCCCAGCCGTGTGAATTTCGTCAAGCTAAGTCTACACCATTATCACATTAAGACGGACTGATGCCAGCAAAAAAAAAAAAAGAAGAATAATCATAGCCATGTCTAGCCGTTATTTAATTGACGGCTAAAATCTGTAAAATGTTTAATCAATAATGAACAATGGGTGTGGTGTAAGACAGTCCACGTTATGTTACTAAAGGGTGGCATATAGAATAGAAAATATTTTTGATACTCTTTTAATTGCAAACGTTTTTTTTTTTTTAAATCAAGATGCCCTGACTCGGTGTTCACAACTGCACCCTTATGAAAACTAGTCTACTTATAAATACTGTTCAAATTTGGAACCTTTAAATGACGTTGTTAAGACTCTAATACTTTTGTGAACTCTTTAACCTACGTCAAATTTGATGAAATCAATGAGACATTGGACTCACATATTTTATGATAGTAGTTAAACTACGCGTTTTATCTAAGCGCGATACCATTTTATGACACAGATGTTGTAGTTTAAGTGGATTTTATGCATTAAACTGAGTGCAATTAAAACAGACAAGTCCAGTTTGTTCAATACAGACAAAGTTAACACGGGCAAAGATCATCCTTTATGTGCTTTTTATATCTTAAACATATTTTAAAAAAACATTTTCAGTCCTTTTAATGGCTTCAGTTGCTTCTCTACTAGAGGCAGTTTGAAGACATTTATATTAAACACTGTGTTTTCACACATCACTTTTAAAATTATGTCTGCTTATCTTTGTTAAAAAAAAAATCGCACAGCCACAAACATGCACCTTCGGCCCGCAAAGTTACAAAATATACTTTTTTAAAAAAAAATAATTTTCTTAATAGCTTTCCTCCCTATCCCATTTTCTTTTAGCCCGCACAAGTACTGTCCTAATTTTTTTGGGCCAGCACAAGTTTTCCGTGAAGTATAACGGCCCGCTTACCTTTTTGAGAGGTGCAGGCCCGTCTATGCGCATTTACGTAAGGCGTGAGACAATACATTTATCACGCAGAAGTTGTAAGCAATTAACTACACAATTTTTAATTAAGGGTGTAATAATATTAATAAATTGAATTTGGGCAAGTCTTAGTTTAAAGCAATGTTAAACACAACAAAATATATTACTTCTTTTAGATTTAAAATATGAACAATGTTACGTCACTGTCAGGAAAATCTAATGATAAAAATTCAGTGTGTCTCAAAAAATAAAAAAATCACTAAATTATAACTGAGTCACATATCTAGGATTTGAGAATCGGTATATTGCACCGTACATCAATTACGTCAAACAGTTTTATTGTGAACCTGCTATGAAATGTTCGGTTTATCGAAATAAAACGTAGCTCTTCTTACATCAGCCAAAGTCAAGTCAGCCTCTCACTAAAGTCTTTTTTTCGCCATCGTTATCAAGCTACAGCAAGGTTAGTAGTAGCTATAATTTTTGTCATCATATACTGTTAGTATTATAAGGAAAGATAGTAATTTCAAATCTTCCAATAAAGTTGTGCTATTAGTTTTTTATAGTTGGTTGATATATCTTTTTCTCTATTGGTTGAGCTACCAAAATAGTTTTCTCTTCCTTGAAATGTGGTTTAAATTTATTTTCAATGTAGTCCCTTAAAGCGTTGTGATATGAAAATGTGTTAAGTTAATTTCTGAAACAATTCTTTTATATACTTAATTGCTGGTCGTTACAATTTACTACGACAATATGTTCCATTTGTATTGTCATTTCGGTATAACCCAATACACCGATGTGCGACATTAATAAACACACAGTTTGTCAGAGTGTCATCTAATGTATTTTCTTATTGTTTATACATGGATATTTACCGAAATGTCTTTTTTTTTCAATTCTTAAATTATTTACACGAACTATCGCCCACTGACTATTTTGATCATTTTTTTAAAACTAAATAACATTAACGTATATACTAACAGAAGACAACCAAAACAAACATTATTCGTATGGGTATGTATAAAACATTTTTCCTTTAAATTCTGTCTAACATGGTGTAAAAATTTAAATATATATATATATATATATATATATATATATATATATATAATATACTGTAACACTTTTATTGGGGTTCGTACAATATGTTTGTGTTTATATATATATATATATATATATATAATACACCGTAACACTTTTATTGGGGTCCATGCAATATGATTGTGTTTATTTAAGATTTGAATTAATGCACGATTTATTTGACAAACATACTTTTTCTAACAGATTTAGAATTGAAAACTTTAATGATTTTATATAACATTTAAAAAAAAAAAAATTTGTGGTTAATAAGGCATTGATTTTTGAGTTTGAGCAGCATCAGTGGATGGTGATGTGTTTCATGGTTGAGTGAGAGGAGCAACAGTGGCTTGTGATGTGTTTGATATTTAGGTTTAAGTATATATCCAGTGGATTGTGAGGTCTTTGATGTTTGAGTTGGTTGAGTATCAGAGGATTGCGATCTGTTTGATATTTCAGTTGGAGTAGCAACAGGCGATTGTGAAGAGTAAGACTCTCAAAAGCTAGAGCTATTTTTGGTGGGCTACACAACATTGTTTTGGACTAGAGAGGTATCAGGCGATAAACAAATATCAAGGTCTGTACTGCAGCGTGAGTCGCTGCCGTCTTCAGTCTGCCAGATATACCCCTTGATATTTTTTTCGTCGAAGAGATTTAACAACATTTGTACTCCAGAAGATCCGGATCTTGTCATTCACGCATATCCTTAATAAGCCTTTTTTTTTCTCCAAAACTTATCATAGCACCCATGACGATGTTGCAAGAACATTTATATTCTCACGACCGATCCTATTATCATGCTTTCTATTCGTTTTTCGGAATAGGGCTCATTTTGCTTTTGTGAAAGCCAATTATTCATAGCAAACCTTATATTAGCAAACTCTAAATTATCGGCAATGAGTATTGTACATGTTTGAAGTCAAGGAAAAGATATTGTTCAGATTAAAAGTAAATCATTTTTAAAAGAAACAGATATGTCATTGGGCCTGTTATAATTAGCTCTTGGACGAATTCTGTCGGTAACCAATTCAGAAACTATTTCTTCTTCAATGATGTAATTTATTTTAAGTCTACTGGTATTTAGAATATAATTCCAAAGAGTTTCATTTTGTTTAACATAATACACAGATGTCCAACCAAAATGACCAACCAAGATGTCAGATTAGCATCTAATAAATCTTATAATTTGTGTATATAAATGTTTGCCAAAATAACAATATTTAACTAGATCTTAAATCGGTTATAAACGTAACTCTTATGCCCACTATCTCTTTTCGACAACTTTAATATAGATCACAGTCACATACATACTGACGCAAGAAACAAAATACACAAGAAACCAAACAATGATGTTTTGGGTATGTATAAAACTGTTCTACTCTTAAGTATGTGTAACATAAATTTGAAAAAAACCCATGACGCTTTATTGGGATCCATGCGCTCGGATCTTGTTTATTCTGCTATCACTTTAAACTGGGATTTCTTAACAATATGTTTCGAATAGTTTTAGAATTGAAATAATTGAAAAATACATGAAAGTTTGAGTTGGAGTAATTTCACTGTCTTGTAAGTTATTAAGTTTTTTTAGAGATTGCTTATACTTTATTTAAAAAAAGAAAAATAATGTAACACAACTTAATCATAAGTGTCGGAGGCTTACAGCAATGTGTGTTGCAGGGGGGGGGGGGGGGGGGGGGGATATGGACTGATTTCATTAACCTGTAACGATAGACATAATTTTAAGATAAACACTGATTAAACGCTTACAGTATTTATGTATTATTGATGCTAATTTATTTCCATAGGGAAGTTGTGATTTATAATACTATAGTTAATAATTTATGAAAGTTCGCATCGAACATTGCACACACAAAAAATCGTCTTCTTCATTATTTTGAGGGCCCATGATCAATGAATTGATTATTCTGGCTCCTATGTTTGAGAGGGGTTCGTGATGTTACCGTGCATTTATTTCAAATATATTTTGTTTTAACCAAAAAAAAATGTTTAATTACATGACAAGGGAGATTGAAAAAGAAATAATAAAAAATTTTTTTGTTGAATTAAGGTTATCTTTTACAGTGGATGGCAGTTCATGTGTTGAATTAATGAGTGGGTGTGGTACAGTTAACCCTCTATTACACAATTTTAGTTTTTTTTCTTGTGGAAAAAGAATATATCATTGCATACATTATAGTTATTGGGCTTAAATAAACATAATATGCCAGACAAATAATTCCGACAAATAAAATAATGATTTCAGTGGAACTTGCAATATGGCAACTGAGCGTCTAAAAGGTAAGAAAGGTAAAACAGAACAAAAAAAAGAGGAAACGACAAAACAATACTATTTTTAAAAGATAAATATTTAATTGTATAAACAAATGATTGTAATCTATACTTTTCTTACAAGCAGATCTTCATATTATGCTTTTATATCATGAAAGCGTTTATAGGCGTTTTTTTACACAAAACTAAGGACAATCATGTCATCAATAGATAGATATATAGACAGTACTTTAAATAATTATATACATATGTGTAATGCAGTTTTAATGCTTGTGGAATGGTTTGAAGCTGTATGAACTTTGTGTTAAGTAAAGGTGAACATTACATTTTGCAAAATTTTATTTTTAAAATCCATTTGCAACCTGGTCCTTTGCATCTTCATTTGTTTTCTAGTGGCTCAGGATGGTGTCCAATATAATCAGCTCTTACTGGTAAGAGTGGACATCTCCGATCTTTAGCCACAAGTTGAGATTCTATATCCACTGAAGGACTGCCAATGTTCTCAAAACCAGCTTTACCTTCTTTCATTAGGCATATTGTGATCTTATATACCTTACTGGTATCCTGTAAAAGGCAAACAGTGAATCAAGAAGATCCACACTACCCATAAATTTATTGTAAATCATGATTACTGATGGACAAGTTACCTCGATTTTCCTTGTAGCCTTTTTGTTCAATCTTGTGGCCCGTTTCATGGGCTCAGTAGCAGCAAATGTACTGAGTGTGGTTATCGCTCTATTGTCTACACACTTGACTGCAAACAGATCAACACCGTCATGGTGGCAGCTTTTCAGAATTTGCGGAGTCCCTTCCATTTCTTGCCAGGTCCTTATCTGAAGGCATTATGCCATTATAAGCATATTAGACCTAACAGTGCCAATAGCTGCATGTCTGCTTCATCTCTGTAGCGCTAAATCAAATTTCTTGCAGATAGTTTAGCCTGTGTTTGGATTGCAGTGTCTAAAGAATTAACGGGTGTGTCGCTAGTTATACGGTGTGAGTCTGATGTGGTTGAGTCTAATTTGGTTGAGTCTGATATGGTTGAGTGTGATATGGTTGAGTCTGATATGGTTGAGTCTAATTTGGTTGGGTCTGATATGACTGAGTCTGATATGGCTGAGTCTGATATGGTTGATTCTAATATGGTTGAGTCTGATATGTTTGAGTCTGATATGGTTGAGTCTGATATGGTTTAATCTGATATGGTTGAGTCTAATATGGTTGAGTCTGATGTGGTTGAGTCTGACTGGGTTGAGTCCGATATGGTTAAGTCTGATATGGTAGAGCCTGATGTGGTTAAGTCTGATATGCTTGAGTCTGAAAAGAGAAAATTTAAATACTATTTTTTCAGTATTTACTTTAACTTTTAGCTTAAATATTATATACTTGTTTTTTCATCAAAAAATATTAGAGACAAAATACAAAAAAAATTATGTGTAATTATACACGAATCACAGTTTTACTCTGGAGTCAAAGTTTCATCTATGTCATCAGCGCCAGAAGATAGCTCACTATCACCGGAATCCTCAGGAAAAGCAGGAACATCCACATCTTTATTTTTTCCATAAAAGCGTGATGAATCCATGACTGCTTTGATATTTGGATATTTGAATTTAAGAAAAAAAAAATTATGGGAAACTAATAATTCCACTCAACAAAAAAAATAGCTAACAATAAAGTCCTATATCTTGTAAAGAATCTATCCATTTTGATTTATAACAAAAATTGTAAAATTAATTTAAAAACTTTAAATTTGATCAAAACATAAAAGGCTAACATTAATATTATATGTTTATAGATATTTCATAAATAAAACTTTGATATAGCTTATAAACTGGTCATGTATTGTGTGTTTCCATTCGGAAACAAGAAAAAAAAACCCTACAAATATGAACCACATAGACGCACTGTTGCCAATTGGCAACAACCTTTTTCTTCGCATGTCATCGACCTATGATGACAACGATCAAACATAAGCTAACTTGATATGACTTTAAACATTAAATTTAACATTCATTACTTTTTATAACATAAATTTTCATATGTATTCATATAGATAATAAACTGGTTATGTATTGTATGTTGCCATTCGGCAACACCCCTCCCCCCCTTCAAATATTAACCACATAGACGCAGTGTCTCCAATTGCAACATACCATTGTGCTGATTCTATGGAATCATCACGTGACGTCATTGCGTGTTTATTTAATTTTGAGCAGGGGTCATTCCACTTTGTTTATTTTTTATTTTTTTTTGGAGGAAGTGCTGATGACATGTTTTGTATTAAAATTGTATTCGTTTGATTATTTCTTAATTTTAAATTATCATTTGGTTGGCTAATTATCATATTTTATTTGTGCCGCCATATTTGCAACATGTTAGCCTAATGCCGGCAGTTGTTCTCTACCCATTTGTGCATATTATTTTTTTTTTTTGGAACCTGAAATAAAGTATGTTAAAATGTATTTCATGAAACTGTAAGTTGGATTTTAATTATTTCTTTGTTTTTTAATTATTTTTCGCAATTTTTTGGGGCTTTTTGTTCATTTTTAAAGTTTAAGCCACAGCAACAGTGTGTAAATTCAACCTGTTTTTACTTGTGGCATTAGGCTTTGGGTAGGTAATTGGGAGGGGTTCTGGGGAGGGGTCTACCCGGGCTCTAACTTCTCTAGATAATGGACCCAGATAATTTCTTTGTTTCTCATTTTGGTATTTAAAGTGGGGGGGGGGCGGGTCTTGGGAGGGGCATCCCCTCCCCAGTCGTTTCATAACGTGTTTTGCACTACTTTGTGGCCGCTATCTTAGTTGACACCTCACGTGACTTCACGTGTCGTGTCAACCAACATGGCAGTCATGATGGGAAACCCCCGGATAAAAACTAATAATTTACCTACCATTTTTTTCGCATGTCATCGACCTATAATGACAAATATCAAACATAAGCTAATTTAATATGACTTTAAACATTAAACTTAACATTCCTTACTTTTTATAACAGAAATTATCATTAAGCTTTTTACTTACCAGATTTGGCAGAAAAAAAATTGTAGTGAACTGTGACTGGAGTTCTCTAGGATAAAAGTTTAAAACTTTATAATATATAAGGGGAATTACTTCAACAAAGTAAAAATTTTACTGGCAGTAGTAGCAGTAGTGTGATTTCGCTTTGTTGCGAAATGTCTTATTGGACCTGTATATATTGTGTTCGTTTGATCTAGATTGTTGGATACATGTGTACGTTTTCAATTGAGTTGGCATGTTTGAGTTGACGGATATATTTGTATCGTTCTTAGTGTGTCATGTACAGTGTATTTGTTTGATGTATGTATATTATATATATATATATATATATATATATATATATATATATATATATATATATATGGCATCTTTCTGTCTGTGGGAGACGATAGATTATCTTTATGTGTGATGTACAGTGTATTTGTTTTATGTATGTATATTATATATATATATATATATATATATATATATATATATATATATATATATACATGGCATCTTTCCGTCTGCGGGAGACGATAGATTATCTTTATTGCTTGCAGCTCTTGGTGTGGCTAGTGAGACCAGTCCTCGACTAGCAGTCTCTGTTGCATTTCCCACACACGAATGCGGTGCAGCAGTATTTACTGGCATTGCTCCTCGCTCTTTTTGAAGCTGTTTCAGCCCTGTTTTGCTCCTCGGCATGTAGTGATCCTGCCTTCACGATGTCCCAAAATGAGGATCGATCCTCTTCAATGTCCTCCCAGTTTGAGATGGCGATGTTGGCCGACTTCATGTCTCTTTTGTATAGCACGTCCTTTGGTATGCCACCAGGTTGCATTCGCTTAACGTGTCCAATCCAGCGGAGGCGTCTTTGGATTAACATGGCTGAGACACTACACATGTTTGTTTGGTACAGGACCTCCGTGTTGGGGACTTTGTCTTGCCACCTAATGTCAAGGATGTGGCGCAGGCATTTGAGGTGGACGCAAATTAGCCTTCTTTCGTGCTTCGAGTATGTTGTCCACGAATCGCATCCATAGAGGTGTGCTCATTACGCAGGCCTGGTACACCTGCAGCTTAGTTCTTGTTGTGAGTTTGGCGTTTGACCAGACTCTTTTCTTCAGTCAGACCATAACAGTGGCGGCTTTACATTTCCTTCAACTTATCTCATCATACATTAAGAGGGTGCTCAGATCCCAGATATGTTGTGTATATATATATATATATATATATATATATATATATATATGTCGTGGTTTATGTACAGGAAATCGATTAGTGTGTGCCATATTTGGGAGTTCTGGTACAGAGTACGTATATGTATGTGTTGATTTGAGTGTTTCTGTTGTCGTGGATGTAACTCTATGTGTACTGGTCTGGTAAAAATGATAAAGATTAATGTATTAATTACGAAAAAAAAATATTTCTGGATAATAGATTGTTTGTTAATAAATATTGGCTGATATGCATCGTTTATTAAACTAATCATTGTCTTATATTTACTCGTAGAACCGGATCAGTATTGTGTTGTTGATTGTAGCCAGCATAGACTTAAAAGTCATTAGCGCAAGTAAGTCATCTATCTATCTATCTATCTATCTATCTATCTATCTATCTATCTATCTATCTATCTATCTATCTATCGATCTATCGATCTATCGATCTATCGATCTATCTATCTATCTATCTATCTATCTATCTATCTATCTATCTATCTATCTATCTATCTATCTATCTATCTATCTATCTATCTATCTATCTATCTATCTATCTATCTATCTATCTATCTATCTATCTATCTATCTATCTATCTGTCTGTCTGTCTGTCTGTCTGTCTGTCTGTCTGTCTATCTATCTATCTATCTATCTATCTATCTATCTATCTATCTATCTATCTGTCTGTCTATCTATCTATCTATCTATCTATCTATATATATATCTATCTATCTATCTATCCTTAAATCTAACTTAATATCTATTTATACACCATTCTATTTAATTATCTATTTATCCATTTAATGATTTATGTCTCTATCCATTTATCCATCCAGGTTTCTATCCTTCGATCTATCTATTTATAATGTGTTTCTATTTACGTTGTTATGGCTTTTTTCTCTCTCCATTTAATTTATGAATGTATTTACATTACTCTCGTCTAATGTCCTTTCTTTCTCGGAAGTTCATTATAACATTAATTAACGTGTGTTTCTAATTTCTTCTAGGATGCTATACTGACACTCCAGACCCTGGTTTTTGGCATTCTACTAGCTTTAGCTTTAATAACCACAATTTTGTTATGTCTAAAAGTTTATATTTCGACGATTTTGATTCTGAATTTTGGTGCAGTACAATCAACGGTAGACTGGCCGTGATCGAACGTCAAGTGGAACTGGACTTACTCGTTGATTTCCTCCGAAACGAAAACGTTCCATGTGTCCTTATTGCGGGGAATGATAGGAATGATAGGAATGATAGGAATGATAGGAATGATAGGAATGAAACGTCCAGGTGGTTCATTGGTAATAGGACAAGAGAGGTTCCTCTCGTAAATTGGGGTCATGGCGAACCCGACTCCTTAGGGGCAGGTAATCGCTGTTTATTGGTAGAAGCGCTAATCAATGGAATGAACGACTCTCCGTGTAACCTAAATTCGTGGGGCTGCCGTTTCCTGTGTGAGCGTGGCTAAAAAATAAAAGTGTGCTCAGTCAATGAAGTGAACATTTAAAAAGGTAATAAAATTGCAACACCGAAGCAGTTTCACCTTTTTTTGTTGAATGTTGTTGTTTTTTTCTCCATTTTTTGTTAGCTGACGAAGGCTTTTTGACGATACGTTCGTTGTTTTCCTCCAATCCTTTTTTTTTTTTTCAAATTTGACCTTACTTTGTTTAAATCATTTCCTTATCAAATATGGAATAAATCAAAATAAGAATATGACTTGCGTGCATTGGGTAATGTAAAAGATAAGGATTGACCAGCCTACAAGAAATAAATACAAGCCTATTTAATACATCATTGTCTATACGTCTAAGGGTATACTTTTTAACTCTCACTATTCTAAAACGATACTTCTTAGCTTTTTAGAAGCTGAAGTTAATCTTCATAATCTCTAAAAACTGGCATTAATCTTCATAGCTTCTAATATCCAGGCGTTAATCTTCACAGCTTCTAAGAGACTGGTGTTAATTCTTTACGGCTTCTAATATCTAGGCATTAATATTCATAGCTTCTAAAAGACTGGTGCTAATTCTCTTTGCTTCTAAAATCCACGCGTTAATCTTCATAGCTTCTAAAAATCCAGAGGTTAAGCCTCATAATTAAAAACAAAAATCCAAATGTTAATCTTTAAAGCTTCTAAAATCCATGAGTTAAACTTCATAGAATCTAATACGCGTGCGTTAATCTGTATATTTTCTAACATCCCGGATTTAATTGTTCTAGCGTCTAAAAGGCTGACGTTAACCTTTAGATCTTTAAAATCCAAATGTTAAGCTCAATTACTTCAGAAAGTCTGGTGATAAATTTGCTATGATATACACATAGGATTTTAGACATCATTTTCTAATGATTCTGAAAATTCGAAAGAATTATAGACGAAAGAAATGATCATTCAAATTAAATTAGTTTCTCTGTTTGAGAACCCTTCCAGCAGTAGCCTAGAAATCGCCGTTCGTGGTGCGCACCGCAACGGATTACACCATATCTTGGGGTGACATAATTTTTTTTAAAAAATGCATATTTTGAGAGGTCACCCAGCTTGTTTTCACGGAATTTCAAATAAAATGATAACAGATCACACGTAAATGTTCATAGTTGCAACAACACCAAGTGCATGCTTTATACAAATTCAATGTGGAGGTATCAGAAATGAGGTGTTTATATGTTTAGGTCAGAAAAACACTGTTTCGACCATGGTTCAAAGCCAATTGAAGTGTTCGTTAAATTCCGTAAGTTAAAGGAAGCTATGTTTACTCAATTCTGAGAAATAAAACTTCGCATTGTTATCAAATACGATATGGTCGGGCGATTCTAAGGATATGGAACGAATGAATAAAAATGTAAAAAAAAAATATATAAAATGACTTTTACCCATTTACATTCTTTAAAAAAATAACATTTAAAAAGCACCTGATGAGACTAAAGTGTAGTACATCTACAGCAACAAGATTCTTACACATCTAAAACGTGATAGACTGGACTTAATGAATTACATAACTCTTAGTTATGAGAAAGCTGATTACAACGTCTAGAATCTTGTCACGGGTTACCAAGGACCATGCCTACCGACGTTGACCGGGCCGGGGGTTGAAAATATGCTACTGGTCTAGATTCCGTGGTTCATTTCAGGCCATGCTGCCAATAAAATAAGAAGAAATCGATTTTAATTGTGTGTTTTTTTTTGGTCCTTTTGCTTAACTTGTTGGTCAACATTCTTTTTGTTAAAATGCTTCATATATTACATTTTCGATGCTCTAAAGAAAATATGTTCCTACTTTCCTAAATCGATCCATCGATGGGATGCTTTAAATGAACACCCTGGACTCTCTGTCAAAAGACTGTCAACAACACATGGGAATGCTCCTCATGGTGACGTTAAAAATGTTAAGATAAATTTTATAATTGTGTTGCTGGGAATGGTGCTCTATCTATGTGATAATCTTGAAAATTTGGATGCAAGAGATATAGCACACGTTCTTATACTTGCAATCTGTGATTTCATATGTATCTGCCACGTACACCGTTTGTTTAGTTAATCTTACACAGATGTATCTGCTGACTAAAGCCTTACTCTTGACAAAGTGGTGAACAACCTAAGGGGCTTACAATCAGTATGTAAATATAAAGCATATAAATAGATAACAGGTGAATATACACAATGTGAATATACAGTATGTGAATATAAAATATGTAAGTGTAAATTATGTGAATATATAGAATGTGAAAAATGCGGCATGTGAATTAAAAAAATTGGAATATCAAAGCATGTAATATACAGTATGTGAATATACAGTTTGTGAATATACAGAATATACATCTTTTGAAAAAAAAAATTATGTGAACATACAGTTTTTGAAAGGAGGGCTTTTTGTGCCATTTCTCCCCATCTTGAAGGGATCGTAGTAGGTTAAATTGCAATTTTTATGTATTTCTCTACAAAGCATTTACACTAAAAAATTACATGGTACCATTGAGTTAACAAAATGTTTAGACATGCAAAGATATTATTTCAATAAAGTTTTGATCTAATCAATTACCAGGGAACTCTTGAAGTTTGTTTAACACCGTCATTTTCTTGATGACTAATGTGTTTAAAATGCATTTGGTATTGAAATTTTCTGGTGGAAGTAGACGGACGTAAGCTGGAAAATATTTTTTTCCAATACGTTTTATTTGTTCTTATCAAATTACTCCCCGCTTAGCTAACGTTAGTGCCTATGATGTTTTCATTTGGTACAAAATAACTTAAAGACGAAATTGTTGCACATAAATGTTGTACACATCTTAACGTCTCATCAATTTTTAAATGTTAAAAGTATCATCAACAACTAACGTGATTTTTTTCTAGTTAAAAGAAGAATCATTTAGTCATATGCTTTCTGCTAGAAGGAGCACACAATAATTTATGAATATGAAAGCATGGGTTTATATTTAAACAAAAATTAAATACATTTAAATTTTTGTTCTTCTATATGTATATGATATATTTGTATAACATAAAATAGAAAATATTAATAAATTCCATTCCAATCTTTTCGTTATAAACATTAATCTAAAGCACATTTATAAAATCGTCTTAATCGTGTTAAATATATCTAACGTATCTAGATAACAGGGTATACAACAATGTCTGCTCAAGGAACTTTGAAAATATAAGATGCTTCCAAACGCAATGGCATAGTGAATCGTGTAATATTTGAATTTCATTTTCACTGGCATACTCTTTGTTTTATTAGAAAAATATCAGTGTTCGTCTCCCGCACTTCGACCTTTGACCACTTTAATCATCCGATTTTGCGAGTTCTCATCGTTTCTGAGGGTGCGCATATGGCTGATCAGAATGATTTTGGCACAAAACTTTCTTGTACTGTTGGAGCAGGGTAAGATGGGGCATCCCCGGGACTAGAGTCAGCATGGGTCTTCCTGGCATTTCTCTTGAAATCTGCATCCGCTTATGTGCTAACTTTAAGTTCCATTAGCTCCTGTGTTAACACAAACTCCATTAGAAACTTCCGGCTGCAACAAATGCCAGAAGAAAAAAAAATATAGCTAACATGGAAGGACACATGGATTTACAAGAAATTAATTGATGGAAATAGTTCTTTCTGTGGAATATATACTTAAGAATCTGCATAGGATCAGAATCTTTGTGTCGGATAAGTAATTTCCTTTCAATAAAATTTTATTAACAAAATCTCCATCATAACTATGCATATGATAACTTCCGGCCTCAACAAGATGGTGGTATAATATACACAAAGGGCATGGAGAAGGATGTGCGCAGCCATGCGACAACTGCCCTAGACAAGCTACATGTACATGAGAACAGATTCACAATCCATACCGGATCGACAGTCGCTCGGGTTACCAAGGACCACGCCTACCGTCGTTGACCAGGACGTGGGTGGAAAATATGCTACTGGTCAGCCAAGAAACAGTATCAGTGCCAGGCATAACATTACACTAGGTACCTAGAACGTGAGATCGTTGAGAGAAACGGGCAAGGTGAAGAAAGTAGTTCATGAAATGAGCAGATACAGATGGGACATCCTAGGTCTGTGTGAAATGAGATGGAAAAATTTTGGAGAAATATCGACCCAGAAGGGCCACATACTGTATTTTAGTTGATGGGAGGACACACACGAACAAGGAGTTGGCTTTGTCGTCCACAAAAACATGAACAGTATTATGAGCTGTCGACCGGTTTTGAGCCGGCTCATCACTCTTCGTCTAAGGGCAACACCGTACAAAATCACCATCGTGCAGGCGTATGCACCAACTACAGATTATAGTAACGAAGATGTGGACGGCTTCTGCCATCAGCTACAGGATCTGCTAAACCAATCACCTCAGAAGGAAGTTCTTGTTGTTCAAGGTGATTGGAATGCCAAAGTAGGAAATAGATGCCTATGAAACTGGAAAGGAACGTGCGGACGCCATTGTAACGGAACTTCAAACGAGAGATGTCCGAGGCTCTTGGATTTCGCTTCAACGAACTCATACTGGCCTACACATTAGGTGAAAGTAAAATGTCCAGGAAAACCACATGGCACAGCATCAATTGGAAACACCACAACCAGGTTGACTACATCATGTCGCAAAGACGCTTCCAGTATAGTATAAACTTTGCCGAGACCCGCAGCTTCCCTGGAGTGGACATCGGGAGCGACCACGACCTAGTCATGATGACCTTTAGACTGCACTTAAAGAGAGTAAACCAAAAAAAGGAAAAGCCAGAATCAAATTTGACATTAAAAAGTTGAAGGATCCTAAAGTAGCAGAAACCATCCAAGCAGTAAATAGGAGGACAATTTGCAACGCTTATCATCATCGACGCAAACTGTTCAGACATGGACACATTGATTGATAACTTCAAAACAGCTTGACGGACACAGATCGTGACACGCTCGGTAAACATCGACCAACCCGAAAACCATGGGTGACAGCTGACATACTTGATCTGTTTGATAAACGGAGGCAGTTAAAGAAAACAAAAATAGTGCAGTGGGG
Organism: Lymnaea stagnalis; assembly: GCA_964033795.1. Lineage (NCBI taxonomy): Eukaryota > Metazoa > Mollusca > Gastropoda > Lymnaeidae > Lymnaea > Lymnaea stagnalis. Next base: position 176,529 of record CAXITT010000326.1, read on the forward strand.
GCCATTAAATATAGCACAGTTCATCAAGCCATCAAAAAGGTATGAAAGGGGCAAAAAAAGAACTGGATTGAAGAGCAATGCTACGACATTGAAAACTGCTTGAAGAAAAACAAATAGCAAAAAAGCTTACCAGTTGGTGAAAGAACTAACCACTGCAAGACAAGGGCGTAGTACTACCATACAGGATAAAAATGGTAAATGTTTGACTGAAGAAAATGATATCATCAAACGATGGACTGAATGCTGTTCAAAGCTTTTTAATGAAAGTATAAAGATATACCCAGAGATCCTAAATGTCCCTCCAGCAACAGAAAATGGTAACTACCCTATTCTCCGCCTAGATGTAGAAGCAGCAGTCCAGGCACTCCAAACAGGAAAGGCCGCAAGAGTGGATAATATACTTGCCGAGTTGATGAAATAAGGAGAAGAAGCAATGATAAGTGCCCCTTTAAATATTTGTAAAAAAATCTGGATTACAGGAGAATGTCCCAAACCATGGACCCAATCGCTCATCGTCACCCTCCCCAAAAAAGATAACCTACAGCTATGACAAAACCATCGCACAATTAGCCTAATAAGACATCCAAGCAAGGTCATGCTGAAGGTCACATTGACCGACTAAAACCATATGCCGACAGAATCATTGCTGAAGAACCGGCGGGCTTCAGACAAGGACGGGACACTACTGAGCAGATTCTAAACCTCCGAACACTATGTGATAAATATCTTCAACACCAACAAAACCTATAACACGTCTTTGTTAACTTCAAGAAAGCATTTGACAGGGTTTTGCATGCTGCTTTATGGCCCGTCATGAGGCATTACAACATTAACACAAACCTAACCACCGTGATATGCAACCTCTATAATAAGGCAACCAGTGCAGTATTTCTTAACAACAACATCAGATAATGGTTCAAGACAAAAGTTGGAGTACGACAAGAATGCCTGCTCTCCTCCACCCTATTCAACATCTTCCTAGAAAGAACTATGTCAGATGCTCTGGAAGCGCATGAAGGGACAGTCAGCATTGGTGGCAGAACAATCACAAACCTACGCTTTGCGGATGACATAGACGTGCTGGCTGGGAACGAAGAAAAGCTAGCCGACCTGGTAAAGCTTCTCGATAAGACCTCGTCGTCCTACTGCATGCTAATCAGTGCCGAAAAGACAAAACTAATGACAAATAATACCGGAGGCATCACCACTGAAATTAAAGTCTAGCAGGATAGATTAGAGACTGTCGGCCGCTTCAAATACATAGGAGCAATAGCCTCAGAAGAAGGCTCCAAGGTCGAACTGATGTCCAGGATTGCGCAGACTACAAGAGCATTTAAGAAGCTCAAGAAAATATAAAATTTCAAAAATTTAGCACACAGCACCAAAATCAGGCTGAGGCGCTCATTAGTCCTCTCCATGTTCCAGTATGCCTGCGAATACTGGACATTAACAGCCGATCTTGAAAGGAAAATAAAGGCAATGGAGATGAGATGCTTCAGAAGCATTTTTAGCATCTGCTATAGGGACCATATCTCCAATGATGCACTGAAAGAAAGGGTTCGTCAAGCACTTGGGGAGTACGATGACCTACTGGTGACTGTGAAAGAACGCTAACTACAATGGTGAGGCCACGTAACAAGGAAACAAGGGCTTGCCAAAGAAATATTGTAGGTCACCACAAGTGGACGGAGAAGAAGAGGAAGACAAAGAAAATGATGGGAGGTTAACATCAAAGAGTGGACAAGACTAACACTGGGCGATGCAGTGCGTAGTGCTGAAGAAAGAGAGGAATGGAGGAGGATGGTTCACATGTCATCTGTGACGCCCCAACGGTCCAAGGACTAAGGGAAATGAGGATAAGGAGAAGAAGCTCTTGTATAAAGTAGGACTCCATGACGCTTGATACTTCGCAAAATCCGTCCACGTCTCTGAGTGCATTTCGAACGCTTTCAGTGAGTTTTAAAGGTTGCCTTTGAGTTTTTTCTTCAGCCCGCCACCCGAACGTCTTCTATGTTCAAGTTAACCTTATAATTTTCTGTTTTCTTCTTTTGAAATTATCAAAACGTGTCCGTATGAAGATGATAAAGTTGCTGCGGTGACCTGCCTATGTAAGCCTCTCAATATCTGATACCATCTTCTGCAAATTAATGTAGATGATTTTTCTGAGTCCTTTTGTATGAAAATGGTCAAGCACTCATGCCTGGCGGATAAATACCGTCTCTGTTTTACAAGCATAGAGAAGAGTAGGGACAACAGCCGCCTGATATACGTTTAGTTTAGTTTGAGTTCTAATACCTCTCCTTGTCCATATTCTTAAATATTCTGGCATAGGTTTACTGGCTCTCGCAATAAAGAGGATAACCTCGTCATCGATGGTTGCTCTTTGGAACTGTGTGCTACCAAAATAAGAAGAACTATTCACTTCTTTAAGACTTTTGCAATATACTTAGATGTGCAGCTCAATATAATGTTTTCCAGGAGCTGCCTATTATAGAACCTCAATCTTTATTGTGTTAATGGTGAACCCAAAGTATGTGCATTAATTTTTGACCCTGCTTTTCTTATCAACTTATGATACAGCGTTTAGGATATAGTCGTCTGCATGTAGGATGTCTTAGATGGTGTATATCCGAACCATAGTCGTGTCATATTGCATCTTAAGGTAGAAAATATTACCATAACTTTGGTATCTGAGCCCATTCTTTGTATACTTCTTACCGGATTGAGTCATAACTCTGTGCTTTTCCGCATAAGAGAAAACATAGAGCACGTTGAGTCTCAGCGAGGGTAAGGGGGCCTTCCAAATCTTTATTAAATTGCACCTGTAAGAGAAAATATATGATTTCATCATTATTGGATGAAGGTAGATGTAGGATGTTGTGCGATATTTTTTTTTCTTTCTCAGTGATTAAAGATTTTCCTTCAGCTCTCAGAAGTGTGGATGATTCTGATGATGTGGTGCCGTTAACTGTTTTCGGAGCGGAATAGAAACTTTGCAGCTTATGTTGGTCCGTATAGCCTTAGATCTCGTCGGGCTTGTCGCTAAAAAATTTATTCTGCCTTAAATGCACACTTTTTTATGCGCCGTTCTTATTATGCTTTGGTACGCAATTTTAATTTGGACTGACCTCTGGTTGATTAGGAATCCATATTGAAGACGATGTTTTTCTTCCATGAGTTTCATGAGCTCCTTGAATTTGTAGAAGACTTGATGACAAATCTGGAGAACAACGAGCAGACTGTCATGCTTGTGATTGACTTTGCAAGGGCTCTCCATTATGTACAAGATAAATAATTGTCCATTGTTCCAGTATTAAACAGAAACGCGCCCCTATCCCCCATACACAGCGACGAGGCAATGACAGGCAATTCATGCTCTTACAAACAAGAAGCCAGTATAGGAGCTGCTCATTCCTGCCCAAGACAATCAGGGACTGGAACAAGCTTTCAAAAGAAACGGTTGAGGTGATAACACTAAACTCATTTGTTATATTGCCTCAAGCCTTCAAACCCCAAGTGCATGATTGCCTCGCTAAATGGCACTGGAAATCAGTGAAATGCCCTCATCAACACCAGGCACAGAAACATTTGCAAATCCTCTCTACATGCATAGGAGCCAAAATAATCAATAAATTTATCGTGGGCCATTATAATATAGAAGAAGACGATTACGTCTTAATTATCATCAAACAAGCCAAGATTTTTTTTCAAGCTTGGACCAAGAAACTCCATAGTTTCTGTTAAATATCACTGATGTAAGTATTTAACATTTGCCTTTACGGTGTCTGTTTGCAATTGTGGGGTCGCCATACGTTCTACCAGAGCGTCCATAAACGATTTTGTAATGGTGGGGCTTTACAACTTATGGTATTTATGATTTTAGTGTCTTCTTTCCATAAAGACGTCTTTTGGGTTGTATTCGAAAGTTTTGCTTGGTAATGATAAGACGATTATCTGTATAGCAGTCTGCTCTACATATAGACTTGTTTACACGAACGTCTTGACATCCCTTCCTCCTGATAACGATATAGTCGATGAGTTGTTAATGTATTGAACAAGAATGCGTCCAGGAAGTCCAATTATGCGTCGCTGGACATTTGACCAGCCAAACCCATTAACAATTACATAATTTAACAGTTAATGGATTTTGTCACCTTTTTCTTGACACCTTAAAATTTTAAAGTGTCTTTAACCCCTAACTTACACAATGCGTATCCCAACTACATAAAATTTAATAAATTTATCATGTTAAAAAGAAGTATTCCATGAGAAGAAAAGACCCTAATGACTCCCGCACAATGAGAAATTGTTTAAGTTATTTTTTTGTGTTCCAAGTGCGGAAAAGTTGTACATAACAATATCATAAGCAACGCGTGATAGGATTGATGACAAAAAGTAGACTTTCCCGATGCGTTGTTAGCGATCAGGCGGACCAGAATGTTAAAAGTTACGCCGTCAACATGTTATAATTCATTTAGGAGAACGTTGATGCCCTACTTCAATTCGAACAAAAGAGTTAAGACCTATGTGTTTTAGCTTAACTGTGTTGGATGCAACCTACAGAATAACACGTTCGAAAATCCGTTCTAAACATAACCTAAGAGACTATTCATTTCAAATAAAGACCCCCATCCCCACATACTTTCATTACCATTACCCCCTAGATTACCCTCCCCTGAATAACGCTTATCTGCGAGCACATTCCAAGGACTCCTACAACCTCCCCGATTAAGTACCGACCGAGCGACCCGACGTTTGCACGCGCCTTCCATGGTAAGTTTCCCCCGCAGGTGCACTGACCGTAGTCTCGCGGCTCACACACGTGAAGAAAGGCCACTGGCCTGTAAGTCCATGGACAAATATAAGTCGCTGAATCTCGTGTTATATGACCTTAACCTCAAAAAGCAACCATCCCACAACAATAACATGACAACTCCCGGGAAAATACCTTGCAAACAAAAGGCAAGTACTAAAAAGTTAAAAATCACTAGTCCTTAAGACTAATATTTCCTAATCCAAGGTTGAAAACCAGGCAAAATATAACCCACAAGAAGACTAATTTAAACAACACACCAAAAGACCTCTAATTAGGTACTAACTCGATCCTCAAAATATACAAGAAGAAGCTAAATAACACCTGTCATGCCTAAAAAATATAACCCACCAAGGATAAAAATTTAAACAAAACACTAAAATAACTCTAATAAGGACCCTACTAGGTCCTCAAAATTGACAAGAAGAAGCTTAAAACCACCTGTCATGACTACCAACCCATACACCTTGTGAAAAGATCTTTAGAAACTCTACCCCCACATAATTAGAACCACTTAAAATATACAAGAAACTAATTAAAAATATAAGAAAAAAAATAAAAACACAAGCACAAGGACCCCCCACCCCTTGAGAACCACTTAAACTATACAAGAAAACTAATTTAAAATATAAGTAAAAAAATAATAAAAGACAAAAAATGACCCCGACCCCTTGAGAGCAACATAAAATAAATAAGAATACTAATTTAAAATATAAGAAAAATTTTTTAAAAAAGACAAAAATGAACCCACCCACCCTAGAAAATCACTCATAAGAAAATTGAAAACCACTCAATAGAAAATGGAGAACCACGCAATAAAAAATTACATAATTAAAACCACTCATTAGAAAATACACAATATTTACCATCATACTTTGAGAACTACCAAAATAAATTACATAATAATTAAGAAGGAGAAATTATTGTACAACAATAAAAAAATAATTAAAATCAAATTACACAATGAGAATTATTATTATACAAATTGAGAACCACTCAATAGAAAATTGTGAACCACTCAACAGAAAATTGAGAACCACTCATAATAAAATGAAGAAACCAATTAAAATAGACAATTAAAACCTGTAGATGAAAACCGTAAATAAAAATTAACCCATACAAATACCTCTTTGTTATCTTTGTCTATGTTTTTTAATGTTATCGTTGATGTCATCTTTAATTAAAATCAATAAAAATCAAATTACACAATGAGCATACCAATTATACCTAATTATATCAAAGGGAAATAATTTAAAAAAACAAAAATAAAAAAGTAATTATTTGGAATAAATTGTTTGTCTCTTTTCAAAATTATTACTCTCCATTAAGCAGGTGGTTGAGCTGTATCACAATTATACAGATGTTAGGGCTGTATCACAATTATACATATAGTTTGGCTGTATCGTTATTAAACAGGTGGTGGGACTGTATCATTTTTATACAGCTATGTGGTAGCCGCTGTAACATCATCATTCTTCTTTGCTGCATAATGAATTTGAAAATTCATGGCAAATGTGACGCTCCATAATCATCAATAATTTAGTCATCAATATCTTCGATTTCTAAAGATTGATCAACTTGATTTAGGGGAAGTTCCACGATATCTTTAAGACCTCTGCCATCATCTTATTCATCAGAACTATGTGTTATAACATATTTGCGGAATTTTCGGCCAGCATCATATCTGAACCAAAAATTAGGATCTATATATCTTGGTCTACACAAGCCATCAAACTATAACATGGATAAAAACGTGTAATTATAGTACATCAATTTAATTCAGCAATAATTTTTTTTTTTAATTAGCCTTTTGGATAAACACTTGTTCTGCTTACAAAACCGGTGTTCCACTTAAGCGACGAAAATAGCTGCCATGACCGGAAGAATGAACTTGCGAGGTAAACCAGCCATATGCACCAGCTAATTTTAACATTCGCAGCACGTACGCATAACCGATGAGTTATGCGCAGATCAGTATTTTCATAGTAGATTGCGCGATGCGCCAATGAACGGTTTAAAGTACATGATCTCCAAATAAGAACTATTGCAGTTGATGGGTTAAAGCTGTTGGCTCAGAATTAGTTACCGACGATTCATTGGGATCTTTTTCGAAGGCTACGTCCTCAGACTCAAATCAATAACGTTTTTGCTGGTAGAATCAGCTTTGTAAAGACTCTTTGTTTATCCATATTGACACACATATTTATACAATAGTCTTCAGATTACGTCCACTATCTCACATCTCTATCAACCAAGCCTCACTATACTGATGTATCAATTCACTCCTCTGGGAACCATTCTTAGGTTTTATCTTTATACAAAACTGTCCCATGCTACTTTGTAGAAAGCTCTTCATTTGCAATCAGCAAACTTAATCTTGGATGGCATAAGCCGTCCCTCCCCCCAGAAACACACACACATACAAAAATAGAAACACAACCCCCCTCCCCGCACACACACACACACACACACGACGGTATGCTCATTTAATAAAACTGTATTAACGTAAATGATTACGAAATCGATTTTTGACTAAAATCTTTGCCATTGCATTACCTTTAAATCAATTTTCTAAATTACATCTGTTCATCGTATACCCAGGTCCAATTATATTGAAGACATCACCATGGAAAAAAAGTAATAGAAACATGATTGATAAGTTTGTGGAATCTTTAATTTGAAGAACATATTATAGGCAGGCTCTAACTTGGTCGGGAGAAAGAGACCAAGACAGAACGACCATGTTCGCACTGGTATGTCTTATCTGCTAATTTTGATGTGTTGAAAGGTTTTTAAATGCATCATACAATAATTATTATATAAGAAAAAATCATGTTTTTAATGCATTATGTTTAATATTAAACTCTATTAGTTGTATTGTTCTCTACATGAAATGTTCTGACGCGCATCCTACCTACGCTGATCTGTTGTACGCAAAAACGTTACGCACTGTAGGCACTCATTCATTTTGACACGGTTACTTTAATCGTATTTGAGGCACTCATTCATTTTGACACGGTTAATTTAATCACATTTGAGGCACTCATTCATTTTGTCACGGTTACTTTAATCACATTTGAGGCACTCATTCATTTTGACACGGTTACTTTAATCACATTTGAGGCACTCATTCATTTTAACACGGTTACTTTAATCACATTTGAGGCACTCATTCATTTTGACACGGTTACTTTAATCATATTTGAGGCACTCATTCATTTTGACACGGTTACTTTAATCACATTTGAGGCACTCATTCATTTTGACACGGTTACTTTAATCACATTTGAGGCACTCATTCATTTTGACACGCTTACTTTAATCACATTTGAGGCACTCATTCATTTTAACACTGTTACTTTAATCACATTTGAGGCACTCAATCATTTTAACACGGTTACTTTAATCACATTTGAGGCACTCATTAATTTTGACACGGTTACTTTAATCACATTTGAGGCACTCATTCATTTTGTCACGGTTACTTTAATCACATTTGAGGCACTCATTCATTTTGACACATCAACTTTAATCACATTTGAGGCACTCATTCATTTTGACACGGTTACTTTAATCACATTTGAGGCACTCATTCATTTTGACACGGTTACTTTAATCACATTTGAGGCACTCATTCATTTTGACACATCACCTTTAATCACATTTGAGGCACTCATTCATTTTGTCACTGTTACTTTAATCACATTTGAGGCACTCATTCATTTTGACACGGTTACTTTAATCACATTTGAGGCACTCATTCATTTTGACACGGTTACTTTAATCACATTTGAGGCACTCATTCATTTTGACACATCACATTTAATCACATTTGAGGCACTCATTCATTTTGTCACTGTTACTTTAATCACATTTGAGGCACTCATTCATTTTGACATGGTTACTTTAATCACATTTGAGGCACTCATTCATTTTGACACGGTTACTTTAATCACATTTGAGGCACTCATTCATTTTGACACATCAACTTTAATCACATTTGAGGCACACATTCATTTTGACACATCAACTTTAATCACATTTGAGGCACTCATTCATTTTGACACGGTTACTTTAATCGTATTTGAGGCACTCATTCATTTTGACACGGTTAATTTAATCACATTTGAGGCACTCATTCATTTTGACACGGTTACTTTAATCACATTTGAGGCACTCATTCATTTTGACACGGTTACTTTAATCACATTTGAGGAACTCATTCCTTTTGACACGGTTACTTTAATCACATTTGAGGCACTCATTCATTTTGACACGGTTACTTTAATCACATATGAGGCACTCATTCATTTTGACACGGTTAATTTAATCACATTTGAGGCACTCATTCATTTTGACACGGTTACTTTAATCACATTTGAGGCACATATTCATTTTGACAAGGTTAATTTAATCACATTTGAGGAACCCATTCATTTTGACACGGTTACTTTAATCACATTTGAGGCACTCATTCATTTTGTGACGGTTACCTTAATCACATTTGAGGCACTCATTCATTTTGTCACGGTTACTTTAATCACATTTGAGGCACTCATTCATTTTGACACGGTTACTTTAATCACATTTGAGGCACTTATTCATTTTGACACGGTTACTTTAATCACATTTGAGGCACTAATTCATTTTGACACGGTTACTTTAATCACATTTGAGGCACTCATTCATTTTGACACGGTTACTTTAATCACATTTTAGGCACTCATTCATTTTGTCACGGTTACTTTAATCACATTTGAGGCACTCATTCATTTTGACACGGTTACTTTAATCACATTTGAGGCACTCATTCATTTTGACACGGTTACTTTAATCACATTTGAGGCACTCATTCATTTTGACACGGTTACTTTAATCACATTTGAGGCACTCATTCATTTTGACACGGTTACTTTAATCACATTTGAGGCACTCATTCATTTTGACACGGTTACTTTAATCACATTTGAGGCACTCATTCATTTTGACACGGTTACTTTAATCACATTTGAGGCACTCATTCATTTTGACACGGTTACTTTAATCACATTTGAGGCACTCATTCATTTTGACACGGTTACTTTAATCACATTTGAGGCACTCATTCATTTTGACACGGTTACTTTAATCACATTTGAGGCACTCATTCATTTTGACACGGTTACTTTAATCACATTTGAGGCACTCATTCATTTTGACACGGTTACTTTAATCACATTTGAGGCACTCATTCATTTTGACACGGTTACTTTAATCACATTTGAGGCACTCATTCATTTTGACACGGTTACTTTAATCACATTTGAGGCACTCATTCATTTTGACACGGTTACTTTAATCACATTTGAGGCACTCATTCATTTTGACACGGTTACTTTAATCACATTTGAGGCACTCATTCATTTTGACACGGTTACTTTAATCACATTTGAGGCACTCATTCATTTTGACACGGTTACTTTAATCACATTTGAGGCACTCATTCATTTTGACACGGTTACTTTAATCACATTTGAGGCACTCATTCATTTTGACACGGTTACTTTAATCACATTTGAGGCACTCATTCATTTTGACACGGTTACTTTAATCACATTTGAGGCACTCATTCATTTTGACACGGTTACTTTAATCACATTTGAGGCACTCATTCATTTTGACACGGTTACTTTAATCACATTTTAGGCACTCATTCATTTTGTCACGGTTACTTTAATCACATTTGAGGCACTCATTCCTTTTGACACGAATACTTTAATCACATTTGAGGCACTCATTCATTTTCACACGGTTACTTTAATCACATTTGAAGCACTCTTTCCTTTTGACACGGTTACTTTAATCACATTTGAGGCACTTATTCCTTTTGACACGGTTACTTTAATCACATTTGAGGCAATCATTCATTTTGACACGGTTACTTTAATCACATTTCAGGCACTCATTCATTTTGACACGGTTACTTTAATCACATTTGAGGCACTCATTCATTTTGACACGCTTACTTTAATCACATTTGAGGCACCCATTCATTTTGACACGGTTACTTTAATCACATTTCAGGCACTCATTCATTTTGACACGGTTACTTTAATCACATTTGAGGCACTCATTCATTTTGACACGGTTACTTTAATCACATTTGAGGCACTCATTCATTTTGACACTGTTACTTTAATCATATTTGAGCCACCCATTCATTTTGACACGGTTACTTTAATCACATTTCAGACACTCATTCATTTTCACACGGTTACTTTAATCACATTTGAGGCATTAATTCATTTTGACACTGTTACATTAATCACATTTGAGGCACTCATTCATTTTGTCACGGTTACTTTAATCACATTTGAGGCACTCATTCATTTTGACACGGTTACTTTAATCACATTTGAGGCACTCATTCATTTTGACACGGTTACTTTAATCACACTTGAGGCACTCATTCATTTTGACACGGTTACTTTAATCACATTTGAGGCACTCATTCATTTTGACACGGTTACTTTAATCACATTTGAGGCACTCATTCATTTTGACACGGTTACTTTAATCACACTTGAGGCACTCATTCATTTTGACACGGTTACTTTAATCACATTTGAGGCACTCATTCATTTTGACACGGTTACTTTAATCACATTTGAGGCACTCATTCATTTTGACACGGTTACTTTAATCACATTTGAGGCACTCATTCATTTTGACACGGTTACTTTAATCACATTTGAGGCACTCATTCATTTTGACACGGTTACTTTAATCACATTTGAGGCACTCATTCATTTTGACACGGTTACTTTAATCACACTTGAGGCACTCATTCATTTTGACACGGTTACTTTAATCACATTTGAGGCACTCATTCATTTTGACACGGTTACTTTAATCACATTTGAGGCACTCATTCATTTTGACACGGTTACTTTAATCACATTTGAGGCACTCATTCATTTTGAAAAGGTTACTTTAATCACATTTGAGGCACTCATTCATTTTGTCACGGTTACTTTAATCACATTTGAGGCACTCATTCATTTTGACATGGTTACTTTAATCACATTTGAGGCACTCATTCTTTTTAACATGGTTACTTTAATCACATTTGAGGCACTCATTCATTTTGACACGGTTACTTTAATCACATTTGAGGCACTCATTCATTTTGACACGGTTACTTTAATCAGATTTGAGGGACATATTCATTTTGACACGGTTAATTTAATCACATTTGAGGCACTTATTCCTTTTGACACGGTTACTTTAATCACATTTGAGGAACTCGTTCATTTTGACACGGTTACTTTAATCATATTTGAGCCACCCATTCATTTTGACACGGTTACTTTAATCACATTTGAGGCACTCATTCATTTTGACACGGTTACTTTAATCACATTTGAGGCACTCATTCATTTTGACACTGTTACTTTAATCATATTTGAGCCACCCATTCATTTTGACACGGTTACTTTAATCACATTTCAGACACTCATTCATTTTCACACGGTTACTTTAATCACATTTGAGGCATTAATTCATTTTGACACTGTTACATTAATCACATTTGAGGCACTCATTCATTTTGTCACGGTTACTTTAATCACATTTGAGGCACTCATTCATTTTGACACGGTTACTTTAATCACATTTGAGGCACTCATTAATTTTGACACGGTTACTTTAATCACATTTGAGGCACTCATTCATTTTGACACGGTTACTTTAATCACATTTGAGGCACTCATTCATTTTGACACATCAACTTTAATCACATTTGAGGCACTCATTCATTTTGACACATCATTTTTAATCACATTTGAGGTACTCATTCATTTTGACACGGTTACTTTAATCACATTTGAGGCACTCATTCATTTTAACACGGTTACTTTAATCACATTTGAGGCACTCATTCATTTTGACACGCTTACTTTAATCACATTTGAGGCACATATTAATTTTGACACGGTTAATTTAATCACATTTGAGACACCCATTCATTTTGACACGGTTACTTTAATCACATTTGAGGCACTCATTCATTTTGTCACGGTTACTTTAATCACATTTGAGACACTCATTCATTTTAACACGGTTACTTTAATCACATTTGAGGCACTAATTCATTTTAACACGGTTACTTTAATCACATTTGAGGCACTCATTAATTTTGACACGGTTACTTTAATCACATTTGAGGCACTCATTCATTTTGACACGGTTACTTTAATCACATTTGAGGCACATATTCATTTTGACATGGTTAATTTAATCACATTTGAGGCACCCATTCATTTTGACACGGTTACTTTTATCACATTTGAGGCACTCATTCATTTTGACACGGTTACTTTAATCACATTTCAGGCACTCATTCATTTTGACACGGTTACTTTAATCACATTTGAGGCACTCATTCATTTTGTCACGGTTACTTTAATCAAATTTGAGGCACTCATTCATTTTGACAAGGTTACTTTAATCACATTTGAGGCACTCATTCATTTTGTCACGGTTACTTTAATCACATTTGAGGCACTCATTCATTTTGACACGGTTACTTTAATCACATTTGAGGCACTCATTCATTTTAACACGGTTACTTTAATCACATTTGAGGCACTCATTCATTTTGACACGGTTACTTTAATCATATTTGAGGCACTCATTCATTTTGACACGGTTACTTTAATCACACTTGAGGCACTCATTCATTTTCACACGGTTACTTTAATAACATTTGAGGCACTCATTCATTTTGACACGGTTACTTTAATCACATTTCAGGCACTCATTCATTTTGACATGGTTACTTTAATCACATTTAAGGCACTCATTCATTTTAACACGGTTACTTTAATCACATTTGAGGCACTCATTCATTTTGACACGGTTACTTTAATCACATTTGAGGCACTCATTCATTTTGACACGCTTACTTTAATCACATTTGAGGCACTCATTCATTTTAACACGGTTACTTTAATCACATTTGAGGCACTCAATCATTTTAACACGGTTACTTTAATCACATTTGAGGCACTCATTCATTTTTTCACGGTTACTTTAATCACATTTGAGGCACTCATTCATTTTGAAAAGGTTACTTTAATCACATTTTAGGCACTCATTCATTTTGACACAGTTTCTTTAATCACATTTGAGGCACTCATTCATTTTGTCACGGTTACTTTAATCACATTTGAGGCACTCATTCATTTTGACACGGTTACTTAAATCACATTTGAGGCACTCATTCATTTTGACAAGGTTACTTTAATCACATTTGAGGCACTCATTCATTTTGTCACGGTTACTTTAATCACATTTGAGGCACTCATTCATTTTGTCACGGTTACTTTAATCACATTTGAGGCACTCATTCATTTTGACACGGTTACTTTAATCACATTTGAGGCACTCATTCATTTTGACACGGTTACTTTAATCACATTTGAGGCACTCATTCATTTTGACACGGTTACTTTAATCACATTTGAGGCACTCATTCATTTTGACACGGTTACTTTAATCACATTTGAGGCACTCATTCATTTTGACACGGTTACTTTAATCACATTTGAGGCACTCATTCATTTTGACACGGTTACTTTAATCACATTTGAGGCACTCATTCATTTTGACACGGTTACTTTAATCACATTTGAGGCACTCATTCATTTTGACACGGTTACTTTAATCACATTTGAGGCACTCATTCATTTTGACACGGTTACTTTAATCACATTTGAGGCACTCATTCATTTTGACACGGTTACTTTAATCACATTTGAGGCACTCATTCATTTTGACACGGTTACTTTAATCACATTTGAGGCACTCATTCATTTTGACACGGTTACTTTAATCACATTTGAGGCACTCATTCATTTTGACACGGTTACTTTAATCACATTTGAGGCACTCATTCATTTTGACACGGTTACTTTAATCACATTTGAGGCACTCATTCATTTTGACACGGTTACTTTAATCACATTTGAGGCACTCATTCATTTTGACACGGTTACTTTAATCACATTTGAGGCACTCATTCATTTTGACACGGTTACTTTAATCACATTTGAGGCACTCATTCATTTTGACACGGTTACTTTAATCACATTTGAGGCACTCATTCATTTTGACACGGTTACTTTAATCACATTTGAGGCACTCATTCATTTTGAAAAGGTTACTTTAATCACATTTGAGGCACTCATTCATTTTGTCACGGTTACTTTAATCACATTTGAGGCACTCATTCATTTTGACATGGTTACTTTAATCACATTTGAGGCACTCATTCTTTTTAACACTGTTACTTTAATCACATTTGAGGCACTCATTCATTTTGACACGGTTACTTTAATCACATTTGAGGCACTCATTCATTTTGACACGGTTACTTTAATCACATTTGAGGGACATATTCATTTTGACACGGTTAATTTAATCACATTTGAGGCACCCATTCATTTTGACACGGTTACTTTAATCACATTTGAGGCACTCATTCATTTTGTCACGGTTACTTTAATCACATTTCAGGCACTCATTCATTTTGACACGGTTACTTTAATCACATTTGAGGCACTCATTCATTATGACACGGTTACTTTAATCACATTTCAGGCACTCATTCATTTTGACACGGTTTCTTTAATCACAATTGAGGCACTCATTCATTTTGTCACGGTTACTTTAATCACATTTGAGGCACTCATTCATTTTGACACGGTTACTTAAATCACATTTGAGGCACTCATTCATTTTGACCAGGTTACTTTAATCACATTTGAGGCACTCATTCATTTTGTCACGGTTACTTTAATCACATTTGAGGCACTCATTCATTTTGTCACGGTTACTTTAATCACAATTGAGGCACTCATTCATTTTTACACGGTTACTTTAATCACATTTGAGGCACTCATTCATTTTGACCCGGTTACTTTAATCACATTTGATGCACTCATTCATTTTGTCAAGGTTACTTTAATCACATTTGAGGCACTCATTCATTTTGACACGGTTACTTTAATCACACTTGAGGCACTCATTCATTTTGACACGGTTACTTTAATCACATTTTAGGCACTCATTCATTTTGACACGGTTACTTTAATCACATTTGACGCACTCATTCATTTTGACACGGTTACTTTAATCACATTTGAGGCACTCATTCATTTTGAAAAGGTTACTTTAATCACATTTGAGGCACTCATTCATTTTGTCACGGTTACTTTAATCACATTTGAGGCACTCATTCATTTTGACACGGTTACTTTAATCACATTTGAGGCACTCATTCATTTTGTCACTGTTACTTTAATCACATTTGAGGCACTCATTCATTTTGACACGGTTACTTTAATCACATTTGAGGCACCCATTCATTTTGACACGGTTACTTTAATCACATTTGAGGCACTTATTCATTTTGACACGGTTACTTTAATCACACTTGAGCCACCCATTCATTTTGACACGGTTACTTTAATCACATTTGAGGCACTCATTCATTTTGACACGGTTACTTCAATCACATTTGAGGCACTCATTCATTTTGACACGGTTACTTTAATCACATTTGAGGCACTCATTCATTTTGACACGGTTACTTTAATCACATTTGAGGCACTCATTCATTTTGTCACGGTTACTTTAATCACATTTGAGGCACTCATTCATTTTGACACGGTTACTTTAATCACATTTGAGGCACTCATTCATTTTGACCCGGTTACTTTAATCACATTTGAGGCACTCATTCATTTTGTCACGGTTACTTTAATCACATTTGAGGCACTCATTCATTTTGACACGGTTACTTTAATCACACTTGAGGCACTCATTCATTTTGACACGGTTACTTTAATCACACTTGAGGCACTCATTCATTTTGACACGGTTACTTTAATCACATTTGAGGCACTCATACATTTTGTCACTGTTACTTTAATCACATTTGAGGCACTCATTCATTTTGACACGGTCACTTTAATCACATTTGAGGCACTCATTCATTTTCACACGGTTACTTTAATCACATTTGAGGCACTCATTCATTTGGACACATCAACTTTAATCACATTTGAGGCACTCATTCATTTTGACACATCAACTTTAATCACATTTGAGGCACTCATTCATTTTGACACATCAACTTTAATCACATTTGAGTCACTCATACATTTTGACACGGCAACTTTAATCACATTTAAGGCACCCATTCATTTGGACACGGTTACTTTAATCACATTTGAGGCACTCATTCATTTTGACACGGCAACTTTAATCAAATTTGAGGCACTCATCATTTTCACACATCAACTCTAATCATATAGAGGCACTCACTCTAATTAATACACATCAACTTTAATCCCATTTGAGTCACTCATACATTTTGACACTGCAACTTTAATCAAATTTGAGGCACTCATCATTTTCACACATCAACTCTAATCATATAGAGGCACTCATTCATTTTATCAACCCCACTGTAATCACATTTTAGGCACTCATTAATTTTCACACGACCACTCTAATCACATTTGAGGCACTCATTCATTTTCACACGGTCACTTCATTCCTCCGATTATAACATGGCAGATAAGGGTTCTCACCGACAATGTATGAAAATCATTAATGTAGCATCAAAAAAAATTATAAAGTTAACACGTTTATGTTAACCAAACTTAAAATATAAAAAAAAAAGGGGGGTGGGGCAAATTCAAAAAAAAAAAAGATATATTTAAGAATTTAAGTTATCAATATATTTAGTAAGAGTCGTGTTTTTTATAAATACAATCTCATGACGCAAATTTACTTTTCCTTTGCAGCGAGTCTTTGCGTGTTTTTTCTTCGTGTGCTCTGTAGAATCAGGATTACAGGAAGGTAAAAAATAACTACGAAAAGAACTGCAATAATAAAAATAACATAACCAACTGGAGGACCTTAAACAAAGCCAAATATAAATGATTGGTG
Organism: Lymnaea stagnalis; assembly: GCA_964033795.1. Lineage (NCBI taxonomy): Eukaryota > Metazoa > Mollusca > Gastropoda > Lymnaeidae > Lymnaea > Lymnaea stagnalis. The sequence goes on from CAXITT010000326.1 coordinate 194,341, forward strand.
GCGTATCGAAATTTAAAAAAAAATATATATATATTTGAAATTCTACCATGAAAACTCGCCAAAATACCTGGAACATAACGAAATGACAAAGTTACTGTTTAATTAAAGAACATTTTTTTAAAGAGCCGAGACACACAAAAAACTAAAAAACATATCTTTTATTTATAACTACATATAGCCAGCCAAACAATGGCAGCGTCTTGCTTGAACTTCCCCATCTACTCAATTTATTTAAGGAAACATATCTTGTTTATTTGGGGTGTTGAAAATTATTATGTACAATGCATTCAAGAAACGTTTCCATTTATTTTGATCAATTAAGAATCCTATCTGTTTTCTAATTTACTTTTTTTTTTAAAACACTTTTTCGGGGTAAGAATCATCATTAGTTCTAGCCAACACCTCTCCCCCCCCCCCCAAACGGCCTTCAGATTTTTCTAGGGGGGGGGAGTGGCAGTACCAGCAGTTGCCGTTGATTTATTTGTGGACACATTTTTTTCTCCGTGCGGGCACTTGGCTTTCCCCGGGGATGGGCAGTGCCCCGCCCAAGGAGTTATAGATAATAGAAACCCTGCACGAATGTGCTGTTACAGTAAGACATATCCTTATGCATGTTGGATTTCTTTTTTAATTTCCTTTTTTTTCCTTATCCGTGTCATAGTCAGTCGTTACTGTATATAAGTGCAATGAATGAGCGAATGAGTTAACATTATGTAAAAAGTAATAATTTGTATTTACCATGTTTTTGGTTTAATTTGCCTCCTTCCCCTCCGAATGCTTGTTTATTGATAAGAAATATATTTTTTTGAAGGAGTAGTAATTACTTTGCTTTATTTTTGTTTTAACATTTCGCTTTACTATTTTCTTTTTTTTTTTTTTTTTTTTTTTTTTTTTTTTTTTAAAACACTTTTTCGGGGTAAGAATCATCATTAGTTCTAGCCAACACCTCTCCCCCCCCCCCCAAACAATGCCACGATTTTTTTACCCTGGATAAATTAATTGGAAAAACCGCACGGTTGATTATTTCATACTTGATGTGAAATTAATGGCAAAAATCAAAAGCAAATATTTCGGACACAAATTTATTAGGATATTTTTAAGAATCTCCTTTAGCTGAGAATTATATTTTGCGCGCTATCGTACTTACAATTACCGCATGTTTTTTCATACTTAAAGAAAAAAATGTATACTAGAGTATACGACCCGCCTTTTCCACCTGTTCTTGAAAAGACTTAAAATCTAAAATCCAACTCTTACGAATCCAAGTGTATCGTGTTTAATTTTAATAATTGCAATACTTTTTTTTTTAAATCTTTTTAAAAAAGGACTATTATCAACGCCTTTTATTTATTATTAAAAAAAATAATAATAATATAATGTAAGCAAACATGAAACATTTCTTTACGCCCATAATGATAAAGAACATTATTCATTTAAATTTGTGTTGTGTTACATGGTCAGCATTGCTCCATATAATATATATATATATATATATAATATACATATATATAATTAGATCGGATAAGATTCTTTTATAGATCCAAACAAATGGAAATGTTTTATGATTGCAGCATACATTTTCAGCACATAAATAAAACAATTTGAACACAATTCATTTCTAATAAATTATTTTAAACAGCCATTCAGTGAGTTATTATTAGCCATATCGGGAACTTATTAGTTCTCATTAAGATGTGTGATTTCAGAGGGAGAACGCTGCTAAATTCTTACAGATTGGGAAACAAAAGAATGTTCATATCTTTTAGTTCTCGCCTTAATGGAAAGACTTTATATAAATGTTACTTTTATTGCCTTCTCCATTTCTTTTGCCCTTGATATCTCATCAGAGTAACGTCAATGTAAACCCAATTAAACCATGATAAGTTTGACATAATTTTTACATGTCCAAAAATATGCATAAAAATGGTTGAATCTGTTATACTAACAGCACGTCTTTTATCAATGTACTCAATTCCTATTATAATCATCAAAGCAGATTTAGAACAGTTTTTTTTTTCTTAAATCACAAGTTACAACACCCCCCCCTACTCCCCGAAAACCCAATATCCCTTTTAAAACAGAAATAAAATAATAGTAATATTCAAAAACCTTTCCTTACATAAGACGGAATACAATTTTTAAGCAATAAATTGTCCATGTTTTCGATTCACTCACAGAGGTTATGGTCAAAGTATGTAGAAATAAATTAGTTGGAAATTACCCGAATGTTAAGGACTGCAGCAAGTATTTCCAGTGTGTAAATGGCCAGTTGAGCACAGTGAAGTGCATTACCGGTCAATCATTTGACGACGAGGTAGGATTTATGTTTAAATTGGCCAGTTACGTACCATGAAATGCATAGCCATTGAATTGTTTGACCTAGAGCTAGGTTCTAGCAGTGCTTGATACTGATGTAGGTTTAAAATTAAACCTATTTTTGGATTGGTATGCATTAGTAATATACGTGTAGGGTTATTATACGTTGTGTTTAAATATACGTTTCAGGTAAGGGAAGTATGGTTGATTCCGTTTTCCTGGTGTGGTTCGCACCACTGCTAAAATAATATGTTGATATAATTTAGTTTCCTAAGGCTAGACAACAACAGGGACCCGACCAGCCGGCAATGCAACCTCGTCCCGTAGACTCTGGCATTGGATATTGAGGCGTCGGCCTCTATTGCGATAGAGTCCTACGTAATGACTAGGTTTAATGGCGCGGCACAGAAGCTGTAGGAGGTTGCGCATGTACTAGCCAGGGTTTAAGACCGTAAGGTCCAGCCCGAGGTAGAATAAGTGTGTTAGTGTTGGTTGCTAAAGGCTAGGGCTCCACTGGTTGGTTCGGTGGTCGAGTTTAATTATGAGGCGGACAGTATTGGATTTCCCCACTATGATGATGTCTTACTTGTCGTCTTACACTCGAGAAAGTTCTTCTACACGCATGCAGTGTTTCTTTCAGAAATTTTCCCGGGGCACTCAAGATTTTCGTGGGGGGGGGCGGCCTTCGGATTTTTCTAGGGG
>CAXITT010000326.1:197790-209037 GCA_964033795.1 Lymnaea stagnalis
TTTTTTTTTTTTTGGAAGTGTGTAAGTTTTTGAATATTGTTTGTGAAACTTTTTGTCCTTGTGAAATGTATTGACGCTATAGAATTATTTAGGGAAAATGTTAGACTGTGGGTGCATTTCACCTTCTTTGTCTTTGGGAAGGGGAGGAGATGGGTATAAAGTTTTGTATAATAGATATATAGCCTTAGAGCAGTCTTAGAACACAAGTAATAATGCTCCTTACATCGTGGGGAGCACAACCATATAGGCAAGAATGTTTATTTTAAATTTGTAGCTTAAATCAATTTTTATCAGGTTATTATTATTTCTGTAAATGTAAGTGTGAAATATATATAGATATATATAGATATAATAAATATACATATATATATATATTAAAATACACATATATATATATCAGTTTGTGTGCGTTTGTTTTAAAATTGTTATTTACATGTATCAACATTTTGTTTCCCCCCAAAAGTATCGACGATGCATTAGATCTCAGGACGCTACATGTGCGGCTGATAACAAGCAACTCATTAAAATCGTTACAAAGCCCATGTCACTGCTAAAACCTAAACACATAAAGAATCTTCCATCACGTGAGTGAAAATTAATGGATTCTACCAGATTTTTGATTGTTTGTTTTTTTGTTTGTTTGTTTGTTTGTTGTTTTTTTTTTTTTTTTTTTTTTTTTTAAATTATCATTTATATAACTTAGAGAATAAGGTTTAAACAGTATTAAATATCAAACAAAATAAAATGAATACTTAAATTTTTAAATTATCAATTATATAACTTAGAGAATAAGGTTTAAACAGTATTAAATATCAAACACAATAAAATGAATACTTAAATTTTTTTACCAAAACACGTTATTAAAAGTGTCAAATGAATTTACCCCAAACGTCATTTTTGATACAGTCATGTGACTAAAAACTACGCTAATGTCGTCCATGATCTCAATTTTCTTTGTTTAAACACAATTGGAGATGGGATAATAGTGGGTAAAAATTGGGATGCACTATTCGAACCCCGCATAAACTAACAAATGGAATTAGAAAAGTAAGAAAAGTCAAAGGTCATCATTGTTCTTCACGGCACTCCATGCGTTTGTAGTCATATGATTGTAATAGCTCTGAATTTTTTAGGGATTTTATAATTTTAAAAAAAATATATAAAAAAATAATGAAAAGTATATTTTCAGCAACACATTTTTTTTCATTTTAAATTTTAAGTCAAATTATACAAAATTAAAATTCAGACGGAGATTTTAAAATGCGAAAATTGAGAAGCAAAATTTGATGACAAGAAGTCATTCGATGGTCACTGAATGTCCTTGGTGACCTACGGATTCTGTACGCTGTCAATGTCATCTGGTCTTTATCGAGTTTACCAACTTTCAGCTCTTTCGAAGTTTAGGAATTGAGTTAAACCTGGGATGCATAATTTGACCGGCACAGGACACTGAAGTGTGATGATGATTGATTACTTGTATATCGCATGTGCCCATGCTCTTTTAGCGTGTTCAAAGCGCTCAGATGTCCTAAAATATATTTTAAGATGAAAGTCTTTTAATGTCTCATTAAAAAAAAAGTTAAATTAATCAAACTATAATGGTACGGCCACGTAACAAGGAAACAAGGGGTTGCCAAAGAAATATTGAAGGGCACCACAAGAGGAGGGAGAAGAAGAGGAAGACAAAGAAAATGATGGGAGGATAACATCAAAGACTGGACAGGACTAACACTGGGCGATGCTGTGCGCGGTGCAGAAGACGGAGACGAATGGAGGAGGGTAGTTCACATGTCATCTGTGGCGCCCCAACGGTCCAAGGACTAAGGGATATGATGATGATGATGATGAAATTGATCTATGTCCAATTTCCCTCAAAGACAGAGGTAAACTGTTCCAAAATTAAGGCGCCGTAGCTTCAAAAGAGCGAACGCGGTATGATGTCTTTGCTGATCTACTTATCGTGTTATGTTGTCTGGTCACCGGGTTTGACTTAACCATGCAAAGAAAAAGTCCACCACAAAATGGAAATTAAATAAAACTATGTGACCCGGAACAAGAGACAAACGTACAGACCAAGAGGCAAACTGACCAACAAACGTACCGATAAAAGTTCAAACTAAATAACAGCGTGCACAAAAGAAAAAAGAATAAAATATTTCTAAAATCCACACTTTTGGACAATTTAGCTTTAAAGTTCCCAAACGTTGCCTGTCAGAAAACAGATTGTTTTAGTTTTAACTTTACTTTAGGTGTTTCCTTTCGCATCGTTTTCTATTGGGCCAATGTCTCCGTAATTTAAACCCTGTTCAGAAATTGAAATTTGATAGCGTCTAAATCTTCTTTAATTTTGTAACTATAGTGACACCAATGGTATAACTATAGTGAAATCAATGTTATAAATATAATGAAATTAATGCTATGACACCAATGCACTAACTATAGTAACATCAAAAGTATATCAAAAACTACATCAATGCTACAACTTTAGTGACATCAGTGCTATAACTATAGTGGCATGTCATGAACGGAACCTAAATAATTCTGTAGCACAAATAAATCTAAATATTATTTATGTGCATAAAAGCCAATCAAATGTTCAGAGAGATATCATCTTCTCTAAAAGATATTTAAACATATAAAAAAAAAAATCTATTACGAAAGAGCATGGTTTTCATGTTTGTTATTTCCATAGAGACAATTAATAAATAACATTCATCTAGTAAAGCATGTTGTGTTACATTTCGACGGATAGATTTTAAGTAAGAACACACTATTCCCTCTTGCAATAGACCAATATAAAATTTATAAGCAAATATATATATAAATATATATATATATATATATATATCTACACATACATATATATACATTATAAATGTATATTAAATTCTTTGTTTCTGTCCTTTCAGTCTGCTCGCCAAACTTTTACAATCTCATCTTTACTTTCGGAGCCACTTATGAAAACAAAGGAAGAAAATACGAGGCGTCCCATGAAGGTTTCAGAAGTTATGTGGAATCGGAGTCCGAGTGCGAGAGCATATGCGGCCACCTGGCGGTCATGGACGACAAAGAGGAAGAGAATTTCATTAGGGGCCTGATGGAGACAAATAGAATTGAGTGCCTCTTGATTGCGGGGAGGAAAGCGAAAAATGGCAAGGAATTCTTTAAACGTAAAGGGAAAGAACCACTAAAATACATCAACTGGGCACCGGATCAACCTGAGGTGCCTGATGACCGCATCGAACTCTGTATATTTTACAGGAGAGGTTTCAGTGGGATGGTGAGGATGCCCTGTGCTCAAGTGCAACAAGACTGCCGTTACATGTGTGAACTCTAGTTTGAACAACAAAAAAAGAAGTTATCATTTTTTTGAGCTTATAAAAAAAAAATTTAGCCAATTTTTAGGGATAAATTGAAAAAAAAAAAAAGGGACTCTTTAAACGAAATCCTTTAACTTATTTAACTTAATTGAGTAAATGTGATTTTGTTCAGAATTCTATGTAGTATAAATTTAAGGTCGCGTCAATAGCTTGCATTCATTGATATATGAAGCATTAAACATAAATTTGAAATGTGGTGGTCTGTGTGTTGCTGAGTTTTTGGAGAAAAAATTGAAGCCTTCTCCATTGAACAACCAATAGTAAAAACAATAAAACAAGTAACAAAAAATTAAAACAGATGCAATGAAGCATCCAAGAATGGCATAAAGAGGATTGTGGCTTCTTACCGACACGTTCCTTGTTTTGTTGCGTCTTTCTTTAAAAAATCAATTTTCACATGCTTTTTTTCGCTCATTCATTTTTCTAACCAAAAGCAACATAATTATATTAATTCAATCTAGTATTAATAATATAAAACTGCTAAATTTTAGCTAGAAGACGCGTACGTTTAGAAAGCAAGTAATTTGTTGCAATGAAAGTAAATACAAGGAATAAACAAAACTATAGTATGATCATTAAATAAAATGCTTATACGAAATGTCAAAAAACAATAACAAGAAGAATTCAGATGAAAAAGAGGACATTCCATTTTTTTTAAACTGTGAAATTGAAATATGAAGCCCCGGATAGACTTTAGGCGTTCAGGAGCTTGTAGATTGAATTTCATGTGATATTGGTATATTTAGCCATATTCAATCAATCCCATTTACTGATATTGCGTTTCAAATCATTTATTTCGACTTAAAGCTAAGTTAATGGGTAATGTCATTGAGTAAAGTTTCAGATTAACTGTGGCCTAACTTGCGCAATAGCGTCAGGCCTATCTTTAAAAACACAATAATTTGATTTAAATAAAAAAAAACAACAAATATCTGCCTACCTATCCATAAGAATGTTTACTTACAACGTCATGTAATATTTAAAAGGCAAACATTTTGTAACTGAAAGGAGACTTTGGAGAATCATATAAGAAATATTTAGAAGGTGTTTAAATGAGTTAATCACAACTGTCGCTATTGGAAAGTATTCTATAAACAGTTATAGCATTCCATGGTATTGTGTCCACTTTTAGTGGGAGACTCTGTGGCTATTTAGGCAATGGAATGTCGTTCTCCAAAAGATCTGCTGTACGCACGATGAATGACAAGACATACTAAACGACTGCGTCTGACAGCCATATGATGACGTGACGTAAGGCAAGCCAAACTCATTTTCTCGAAGGGTTGATGACCTCTGATGAGCGTTCCCGTTGGCGAACAAATCAGTGAGCGTTTGAAGACAGGCAAAAGATGCTCGAATCAGATCCGGCCATTAGACAGAGAGAAATTTAAAAAGTCTGACCTAAGCTAGACGTCAAGGCTCGCCTTTTCAATACTGGCTGATCGTCGGCGTTTTGACTTTTCATCGTTTTTAGCAGCCATTGTACATTTGCAAATATTCTCTCTCTCTCTCTCTCTCTCTCATATATATATATATATATATATACATATCCTATATTTATGACAGACAGATAGAGAAAGACAGAAAGAGAGAGAGAGAGAGAAAGAGAATGAAAAAGAAAGGAAGAAAAAAGAAAAAAAAAAAAAAAAAAAAATAAAAAAAAAAAAAAAATATTTTTTTTTAAAAAAAAAAAAAAAAAAAAAAAAAAAAAAACCCAACAAAAAAAACAACAAAGGCAACAACGTCTTTTTCTTGACTGAAGTCAATGTATTTTTTTTTTGTTTGCCCCTAACTTTAGTGTTGGCTTATTGAGTAGAATCATCATGCACACATGATACAAGGCATGGTAAACTTGATCCTACTCTGTCATCTCACGTGAACGTTCTGCCATTAGTTGTCCTTTCATTAGGGTGGTCGACTGCGTGTGATGTGCAATAACCTTGACAGTGAAACCTTTAAAAAAAAATAATAAAATAACATACGGTATGTAAAATACTTAGAGTATCATTACTAGGAATGTGCCCATTCCAGGTGTACAGCGTTTAAACAATTTTCTAAATAATGGCGTTGATTTCTTTTTAAAGTTGCAAAAGGTCAAATGGGAGCTTTTTTAAATACATGGTTGATATTTCGACGGGAGCTTTTTTAAATACATGGTTGATATTTCGACTTATTCAGTCCTGAACTAAACATTTGTTGAAGGATAATAATTGAAGGACTGAGTTCAAGCTGAGTGAAGGAAATAGTAGAACAAAGCATGTATAAATAAATACTGAACGTTGATCTTACATAAACACATAATTTGTATTAAATATCACAAAAGAATATAAATTCCAACAGTCAGCATTGGTGGCAGAACAATCACCAACCTACACTTTGCGGACGACACAAACAGACTAGCTGGGAACGAAGAAAAGCTAGCCAATCTGGTAAAGCAACCCGATAAGACCTCGTCGTCCTACGGCCTGCTAATCAGTGCCGAAAAGACAAAACTGATGACAAATAATACCGCAGACATCACCACTGAAATTAAAGTCGGGGAGGATAGATTAGAGACTGTCGTCCGCTTCAAATACCTAGGAGCAATAGTCTCAGAAGAAGGCTCCAAGCCTGAACTGATGTCCAGGATTGCGCAGACTACAACAGCACTAAAGAAGCTCACGAAAATATGGAATGACCAAAATATAGCCCCCAGCACCAAAATCAGGCTGATGCGCTCATTAGTCCTCTCCACTTTCCTGTATGCCTGCGAATCCTGGACATTAACAGCCGATCTCAAAATGAAAATAAAGGCGATGTAGATGAGATACTTCAGAAGCATTTTTGGCATCTGTTATAGGGACTATATCTCCAACGATACAGTGGAAGAAAGGGTTCATCAGGCACTTGGCGAGTGCGATGACTTACTGGTGACTGAAAAAAATGCAAACTGCAATGGTAGGCCACGTAACAAGGAAACAAGGGCTTACCAAAGAAATATTGCAGGGCACCACAAGATGAGGGAGAAGAAGAGGAAGACAAAGAAATAGATGGGAGGATAACATCAAAGAGTGGACAGGACTAACACTGGGCGATGCAGTGCGTAGTGCTTAAGACAGAGAGGAATGGAGGAGGATGGTTCACATGTCATCTGTGGCGCCCAAACGGTCCAAGGACTAAGGGACATGAGGATGAGGATAAATATATATATATAGATATATATAATATATATATATATATATATATATTTATATATATATATATATATATATATATATATTTATATATATATATATATATATTTATATATATATATATAACTGAAATATTTTTTGTTTGTTTGTTTCTGGGTTTGTTCCACATACATATTTACATGGATTAATGGATCTCGACCAAGCTTAGCACATACTTTCTTCTTTATCCAGAAGGAAATCTTAAGGGATGATGAACATTTTATAACATTCCTTTTGTGGCCGGGGACCAAAAAATATCGTTTTTTTTTCTATATACGCAATATAAATAAACTTATCAACAAATGTTTTAACACAAATACATGGATATTGACCAAACTAATTACACATAGACTTGATTATCCAATACCGAAGGGTACTAAACTTATAATATCCATCCCTCGGGGGCAGGGGGGCCCGTTTCGTTTTCTTTATAAGTTATATACACATAAATATGCTTAATACTCCTACATTTATAGATGGATCTTGACAAAAACTATAAACATCAGTGGCGAAGCAACAACCCTGTGGTGGGGGGTTCCAGACCGCAACGGATGACACTATCCAAGGGGGTGACAAGAAATGGAACAATGCATATTTATAGAGAACAAACTGCTTAGTCTAATCTAATTTCATTAAAAGAAAACTGACCAAATTTAAAAGGTTCACACACATAACAAGTAAGAATTCAAGGATTAAAAATGTGTTAAAACTGAGGTGACACAATAAATAAGGCAGAAAAACACCATTTTTTATCACGATGTAACGCCGATTTAAGTGTATGGTAACTTTCTTGATAGGAAGCTAAATATATACAAGTTCTGAAAAATATAGATTTCCATTTATATTGAACACGATGTTGTAATGCGATTATAAGTAGCCTACCTGAATCGAATCAATACAAAATTTAAAAAAAAGTAACATTTTAGAAATTATTTTTTACTCATTTATAAGGTTTACGAAATAAAAGTATGCACACTTTTCTTATATCTTTAATATTTCATTTAAATCTTTTTAAAAGTTGTTGAAACAAAATATATATCAAATACCAGAAATGCTCACAAATAGTATATTATCATCGCTTCATCACTAGAACTGCCCCTTAATATTTGAGGACGATTGTTATAAAGCGCAATGTCATTTACATACTGTCTGCAATTTCACGCTGTCAGGGTTTGGGGAGCTCGATCCTATTGCATGGGCCTGGGGATTTACTCACCAGACCCTTGCCCAGCGGTGCTCGATCCTATGGCACGGGCCTTGGGAGTCACTCACCAAAACCTTGCTAGAGGGGCTCGATCTATCTGTCTCTGTCCTTTTGGAAAGGAATGACAAAATATAGTTTTGCCAAAATATAGACATTTTTTTTTTTTTTCATAGAATGTTTGCTATGTTTGACTTTAAATTGTATTGGATGATGAAGTATTTAAAAAAAATATATTTTAAATCTTTTATATCAAGGATTTTTTTCCCTTTTATATTGTGTAAAAATGTTGTTAAATTTTGCTTAAAAATGAATTTTTTTTAAAAATGTCCAATATTGTTATTATTTTTATAACCAAGAAAAACAATATTTTTTAAAAAATATGATAGCTGAGTCAAAGATAAACAAGTTAACATATATAGAGGATCGGATCAGAACTATTTCAGATTATTAATAATTTTTAAAAAATCACCTTATGGTTTTGAACAAAATTGAAAAAAACAAAACAACGTCAGACTGCAGAGAGTTAGATCTAACCAGGTTGAACTTTCAACTGACCGGGGCACACGAGACACACACAACTCATTTTCCAACAGGCGTCACAATGTTTCCACCATACAACTGGAATAAAACTAGACATTTAAAAACGTTAATGGCTGCTCTTTGTATTTGTGTTCCTATATCAAGCATTATAAATACCGTACCATGACACATTCCATAAAGTACCGTTTTAGTTATGCCAAGGATAATAGCCCTCTACAACAATCACTCTCACATATAAAAGGGGTTACGTTTTAAAAGTTGTCCCATTACAAGCGTTTTCAAATAGTTAAAATTGGGCACAATTCTACATCTATTCATTCAAGTGATAACTATTGCGTTGTCTCAGGGGCGTAGCTAGAGTGTTGCGGGGTTGCGAACCGCACAGGGTTACATCATCTAATGGGTGACACCAAATTGCAAAATTTGAATATTGTGCATTTTCTACACAAGTAACGAATCCACATGCGTGCTGTATTAAAAGGTCAAGGGTTATGCCTCGTAAATGGGGGGGGGGGCTATAATTAGGTCAGAAAACATTGTTTTGACCATTTGTTCAGTAACTTTGGTAAGTGACAGGAAGTTATATTTATCTAAATTTTGAGAAATAAAACTTTCCTTTGTTACCAAATATTACGTGGAAAACCGATTCTAAGAAAATGAATCGAATCGGTAAAAAATTAATGCATTCAAAATTACACTTTACCCATTTATAGAATAAACAATATAATATTTTAAAACATTTTCTGATTATTTTTTATTTAAATGTTAAAAATGGTTTTTGATTCAAAACATATTAAAACTAAGAAATACCCAAAAGGAGAAATATTCTACCCTATTCGCAACTAGCACCGCCCCTTAACATTTGAGCACTGCTGTCATACATTTAAATGCTGTCTGTGGTTTTACGCTCATCTGCTCCATTTTCATTTGGGCTCATTTAATTAAGGATGTTTATCTTATACGGTACTATCTGCAGCCCAAAGGCTTTACTCTTGAAAAAGTGGTGACCAACTTAGAGGTCTAAAGATTTTTTCTTCAGGAGAAGCCCTGTAATTTGGAGGAACATGCTATTGAAAGGGCACTTTTAAAATAAGACGAAGATAGAATTTCTGTACAGAGAAGATTAAGATTTAAGAAGAGAATACCAGGAGAACAGTTAATAGATGCTGGACTCTCTGCCTGAAGAAAAAGGTATAGGTTGCTTGAGCGTATTGATACCTTTAATTCTGAACCCCACATCAGATCATCTACTATCAATAAATTAGCAGATAAATTATGCGCTGTACAACCCAAGAGTCTAATATCAGGTAGGGAAGAAGAGTTATTGATGCCCGTTCCAAAATTAACCTCTTTCTATGTTCAATTAACAGGAGATGAGCTTTAAAGAGACATATTATGGATTAGAAAACACCTAAAGGCAGCTGATATTGAATTTTACAAAGACATGGACTGGTCAGTATTTGAGGTTTTTAAATTCATAACTAAATGAAACTTACTAAGAGTCTCTTCCAATACTTTCACTAAGCCATTAATTGTTCTATCTGTGTGTATGTGGTTTCATGTCATCAGAAGTTTTCAAAACAAAGGCTTGTCAAGAACTATTTACGATCCACCATGGGACAGTAAAGGCTTTTCGTTTTGGTCATTGTAAAAATTAAAATAGATGCGGTGAAGGATATTGACTTTGCTCAAATGATTGACTGGTTTGCAGCTTTGAAAACTATGAAAGGAAATTTTTAATAATAAAGTAAAGTTAATGTAAAAATAACGATAACGTAACGTTGTTACAGTTCTAAAATACATTGACCTTTGACCTCCTAAACTTCAATTATTTTTTCTTTTGCTTCTTGTCATTGTTATATATTGGACTTATTTTAACAATGAGAAATTAATTGTTGAATTCGGGAGAGGGGTACAACATGAATTACCCCACCGGTTTACACAAACCCTACTACTCCACCGGTTCACATGCACTTGATTATACATATTCAAATACAGAAGGGTAATGAACTCAAGACATCTATTCCTCTGGAGCGGGGGCCCTATTTCGTTTTTCCGTATATACGCTATATCAAAAGGCTTAGACCAAAATATAGTTTCTGTGTGAATTGATGGTAATAGGCCTAGCTTTGTAGCAATACCCTTCAATGTTCGTTTTAAAATATCGGTGGATTTAAAATTAATAATATCCAATCCATTCAAAGCCGATCCAGAATTTTCAAGAATGTTGGATAATTTTTTAAAAAAGCTATAACTATTTGATTCTTAAACCGATTATAAAGGGAAACATTTTAACATTTAACTCCATAATTTATCTGAATGATTTTTATGAGACACCCTATCTCAGACATAACTAAAACAGTACTTTATCTAATGGGCCCTCAAGGGGCCCCCTTTGTAATTTAAATTTACTATAGTTATAGTAGTGCCAATTAGTTGTATAATATTTCCTATTTGAAAATAATTAAGTTTAAAAGTAATTTGTACACGTTTTATGGAGGATATTTAATTTAACCTAGAATGTTCCAGAAGGTTTTATATTGTTCTACAATACGGGGACACATAATGTGATCTAAAAGTGTTTTCGAACAAAATCGCACTGAGCATGATCCAATAGAGGAAGAGGATCCTGGTGGGGAACGAGATCAAACAGTAAAATGGAACGCATTGGTAACGGCATCCAATCGGTAAACTGGATAACATCGGGATGACACTGGGATACGGGACTGTGCCGGGATTGGGATCCTATTCCAATTATGAGCCACCCGGGATTGGGATCCTATTCCAATTATGAGCCACCCGGGATTGGGATCCTATTCCAGCCACCCGGGATTGGGATCCTATTCCAATTATGAGCCACCCGGGATTGGGATCCTATTCCAATTATGAGCCACCCGGGATTGGGATCCTA
>CAXITT010000326.1:209092-247391 GCA_964033795.1 Lymnaea stagnalis
ATTACGAGCCTCCCGGGATTGGGATCCTGATCCAATTATGAGCCACCCTGGATTGGGATCCTATTCCAATTATGAGCCACCTGGGATTGGGATCCTATTCCAATTATGAGCCACCCGGATTGGGATCCTATTCCAATTATGAGCCACCCGGGTTTGGGATCCTATTCCAATTATGAGCCACCCGGGATTGGGATCCTATTCCAATTATGAGCCACCCCGGATTGAGATCCTATTCCAATTATGACCCACGCCGGGATTGAGATCCTATTCCAATTATGACCCACGCCGGGGTACATTGGCTAATGTATATAGATATAAATGTTTATATATTAGAAATCGGAAACGTTATAACATAATAATTACCATGTGCTCGACTTAGCTAATTCTAATTTGTATTTACATAAACAGTTGTTCAGTCGATTCTAATAATATGTAGTAGACTAAAAAAGACAATAGAAACACGTATACGTTTGTTTAGTTTTTACGATAGTTTGATTCCTATATTAATAATAGTTTACCATTTTAAACAGAATGTCGTAACGACAAACAATGGAATGTTGAGTAGACACACTAGGATGACCTTGCCATTGCTGACTTGGGTTAGCAGGACTTGGTGCTAAATGGAATACACAATTCGGGGAAATGAACAAAGAGTGTGTGTGTGTGTGCCTGTTTGTGTGTAGGTGCATGTGGATTTGTTAGCGTTTAGAAAATCTCCCCAGTCACACAATGTAGACGTTAGAAACATAATAAAGACTGTGGTTTAATGCTTTTAGCTGAAACCAGAATTAGCTTAATACTATGTATATACAATATGATGTTGCTAAATTTAACATGTCATTGCATCTCAATTTTGTATTTTATGTATACATACATATGAGTTGTGCACACTTTATAGTAAAAAAATATCAATGGTCTCACCCAATAATCACACTGTATCACAAAACCTCCAACTGCTTAACACTGTCAAATTGAATATTGCCTTGTTAAGCTTATTGCGAAAGACCAACAACACATGTGTGGATAAAGACAATCAATGACTGGAACAAGCTTCCAAAGGTATAGTTGAGGCGACAAACATTTGCGAATATTGCCTCAGGCCTTCCAAACCACAGTTCATGAAAACCGTTGCTTAGTGGCCCTTGAAACCAGTGAAATGTCCTCTTCAATGCTAGCCACAAAAACATTGCAAATCCCTCTAGATGCATATGAGCCACAATGATCAATACCTCGAACGTTGGCCCTTAATTTATAGAAGAAGAAGATGATGATGAACCATGAAGTACCTATTTAAAAATCGCATATACATATATCTATTGAGAAATTGGACATATGTATATATATATAAATAATATATATATATATGAATCTTCAAATAATTCTTCATAGTGTCTTGTACACTATTGTTCACATTGAAATTAAGGTTAACAGCAAAGCTACACCAAAGGAGATTAGATTCACTTCATCTTAGCTTAAGACAATTGCCCAAATCCAGAAATGACATTTCTTATCTTCAAATATCTACTGCTTATCTAAATCTCCACGACATCTTCATACTCCTCCTCGAAAGTTTTGCCGCCTGCCATCTTTTCCGACACGTCCACTAACTTAATCAATATACTTTCCTGAACCAGAGGTCACAAAATCTACTTGAACACTTATTAAGTCCAAATTGTCACTAAGGGATTTCACTCAGTGGCTGTTTGTTTGTTTTACACTACAGTAGTAATTTAATGTAGATGTCTTGTGTTTTAATTGTTTTTTTCTGGAAAATATGGACATGTTACTTTACTAAAAAATACGTATGTATTTACGTGCTTCAAAAAAAAATTCATTTTTTTTTAAACCAATAAAGGAATCTTATCTTGATGTATATAAAACAACATATGGATAGAAAGAAATTTGACGACTTGTGTTGTACAAAGTCATATTTTATTTGTAGGTATATAAAATCTGAATGTTCACAATTTGCAAACCTTTTCATTGGAAGTGAACTTTTTGTTGTTTTTCTTTATATTTTTTAAAAATCTGTTACAGCTTTATGATTTTCTTTTACTTTTTCCTCTAAGTGTCAAGGCATCTCAAACTCATTTGGCTGCAGCCTCCCCAAGTAGTATTGAACCAACAAACCCACGACTATAAGGCAAGCGCAAATAATAATTAGGAGCATTTCTTGTGTTCATATTTATTAATATAGTCCTTTCCAAATGCAATTTTTTTTTTGGTTTGTTTTTAATTTATGTTTGCATTTAAGTCCTCCATCTTGGAAGATTATTTCCCTTCTGAGCCCACGTTTCGCGTCGGTGCTTTTCAGGATAATTTGTTTGTTGTTATTGAAAGTGTGCATTTTTGGTGCGTTTGAAAACAGAAACCCGAACAAAAACCAAGGTGAAGGCAGCGGCGCTTCGGTTTCTTCTTCTTCTTCTATATCTTAAGGGCCCACGACCAATTTATTGATCATTTTGGCTCCTATGCATGTAGATGGGTTTGCAATGTTTCTGTTACTGGTGTTGATGAGGAAATCATGCACTAGGGGTTTGAAGGCTTGAGGCAATGGACACAAATGTTTAAGGGGACTGACATGGATAGATGACGTGGATTCAAATTTTTGAGATCAACTTCGTGGCAGTGCGTTGAGTCATAACGTCATTGCGTGGTGACGATGGAAGAATGTGTTAGGAAATACCACAGTTTGCAACGGACTGCGGTGTTATTTATGATGAACACGATGGTTAGGAATACTTCTCATATATAAGACCATGCTCAAACACCAGAGAAATTATGAAAGCATGTCGTTATATCATATAATGTGAAAGAAAGAGAGAGAGAGAGATAGAGAGAGAGAAAGAGAAAGAGAGAGAGAGAGAGAGAGAAAGAGAAAGAGAAAGAGAGAGAGAGAGAAAGAGAGAGAGAGAAAGAGAGAGAGAGAAAGAGAGAGAAAGAGAAAGAGAGAGAGAGAGAGAGAGAAAGAGAAAGAGAGAGCAAGTCATATTTAGTGTATAGCATTGATTTCCTGCTCACAGTCTGCTGAGAAAATATCTGGTAAATCGTAGGTTAGCATATATGTCGTGACAGGAGTTTTGTGTTTTCTTGAGGGGCATTCGACATTTCGGATCTATCATCTCCGAAAAAACGATTCATGGTCATCATATCAAATTGCTGAGTTTCAAACGTGTTAAAAGTTTTGAATTATGTCGCATGTGGCATTTTTAAAGCGATGAATAAGAGTGTTTTAACGTTAAAAAGCTTAGTTTAGATTTGTAGGATTATTTTTTTTTTAAATTCAATTATCATTCTAAAATTCTAATTCTGTATTTTTAAATTCTGTTTTGTGTCACAAGACTTGTGGGCGGAAGGTCAATCCCAAGCAGAAGCTTAGACAAGCAAACACATCAGAAGCATCTTGTGTGGATGGCAATGGATCTCAGAGAAGAAAAAAACTCTGAATTGAGACACACGGAGAACTGAGTGTGTTGGCAACTCGTGCGACGTTACTAGTCCCAAGCTTCGTCATTATTACATGCTCACTTGGGTTAACCAGGTGTGTGGAGGTAAGTTGATTAGCTGTCCAGGGAACAAGGCTAACCTCCTTAAAATCGTAAGTCCCAGGCCTTGAAATTTCGTCCTAACCATCTGCACGATACTCACATAATGATTGACGGATGTCAGTAAAAAATACTAATAATAATAATAATACTATTCTTAATATTCATTTAATCTATCACATGCTCAACTCAAAGATCAAAGTATAAATAAAACGAATCGTACTTAGATAATCCTCAATGAAAAAATACGACAGTCATGGGTTGTCTGTGTTTTAATTAAAATAATAATATTCTCAAAGACAGTTTTTAGTATCTTAATTTTATTTTAAAAATGGTCAAAATAATACAAATAATCTTTCTTAATGTATTAATATAATAAGGACATTGTAATGATTTTTTTTTTCAAAAACCATTACATAAATTCTAATTATTCTGAGCATTCGTAATACTTCTTACATGTTCAGGTTAAATATGTCAATTTATTTATTAAAAAAAAAAAAAGAAGAAAATTTTAGAAAAACCCCAACTGAAAAAATGCTAATGCATCACCACCTCCCCCCCCCCCCAAGAAAAACAAAAAACAAAAACAAAACCACCCAACAATCATTCTGATTGAATATGAAGAAAAGTTTCAGTACACTCCAAAACGTCGCTTAGCAATATTTTGATTTAAATATCTGCATTAATATACATTTATATAAATACTGATAAAGAACAATTTCAGCATGTGTTCAAATATTGAAAATTTATTAATCATTTTATCTACATGAAAAGTGTTAATAATATCATTCTACATTTAATACCGCGAAAGATTAATTTTTTTTTCTATACAGAATTTTTAATTTTAAATATCGGGAGAAAAATAATGCTATCATTGCAATATCATATTTGAATGAGCATACTTGATAATATCATATAGTGAAACACACACCGTGATATTCAGATATAAATCAGTCCTTACATGGCTCCCACAATTTAGCATTCATTCACACACTTCTTTAATTTTAAATACGTGAAAAAAAGGTAAAGTCTGAATTTCAGTTCATTTTGGTTATTGGATAGAGTATGAATGTATTTATTTCAGATGGATCAATCACCACATTTATAAAACGGTCTAAGGGGCAGTTTTAAATTAACGAAGGCTTTTCAATATCTTGAATAATTCTTTTGATTCTTGTGATCAATGCAATATCTCCGTTGATTACTTTTCCCGTTATTATTTAGCATTTTAAGCTCGGCATAATCAGCTTAGTGGAGAATGTCTTTGAGTGAAATCTCGGGCACACATGTATGTCCAAGAGAGTGATCTATCCCTTATCGGATCACAAAGGCCCAAGTACAAGAAATAACCAGCATACAAACTTATGCACAACATAAAAGTAAGTCTAGAAAAGCCCTGCAACACATACAATAAAATTCTCACGAGAACAAACACCTTTTACAACCTTTGATCGATACCAATCAATTTAAACAATAAACAGATCAATACTGTGGTCCCTTCGAATAAATGAATACCATGGCCTTAAAAAAAATAAATAAACAATAAAACTAAAACAATGTTTTTCAGAGAAGACTAGGAGCCAAATTTTTGTAGCCGATATTTCATTAATGCATTTTGTTCTTCAAAATATATATAGATAGATTTATATATATATTTTTAAACGTCTTTTCGATTGATATTAGTTATACATGTATCAATATTTTAATTAAGAATTCTCCATAGATTCCTTTTTTTAAAATGAAACAGAATTGCTGACTTCAAATTCGTGAACTGTTTTGTTAATCGATGTCGGCTAGTTATGTGTTATTTTTTCCAGTAAATATTCTTTTGAATCTGAAAAAGATATAAACATTATTGTTCCTTTATACCATTATTAAGCGTCAGTTTTTTTATAAAAGTGGTAACTTCTTAACGTATAGATTAAATACGATTATATTTTCTCACCCAATTATTTATTATATGTTGAAAAAACGTGTCATGAATGAGTAAAAAACTAATTTAATTAATTTATACAAAAATCTAATCATTCCTACAGAAAACAAATATTTAAAAAAAAAAAAAACAATGAATAAACAAAAAAATGTAAAAATATGGCAATTTTGTGAATGGTATCACAACTGTTAAACGTGATTCTGAAAGTGATGTTGATGTAGTTCTTAGCATAAACAATACACAAATAACGAAATCAACCATATTTTTTTTTTTAAAGAATGAAATTAACGATTATTGAAAATGTATGAGCAATGTTAAATCTTCGTTTTTCTACTGGATGAGGTTAAAGATGTTTGTGTTCAATAAATCAAAAATTACCCCCCGCTTGTGTATGGGTTGTCTTTTCTTGTTTGCTTAGTTTATCTGTTCTCTAATTAAAACATAGATTTTTCGTACTAAGATTTCGACAGAATGATATATTGGGTTTAAACAAGTCGTTTCAGCGTTTTATATTTCTTCGACCCAATTTTTGTTTAAAAAATATTACAATAAACATGCTAGATTTTTAAAATAATATAAAAATTAGATGTTCTTTTATTTTATGAAAATGCAAACAATTAAAATATTTTTTGTTTTATGAACAACATCAATTAAAACCATAGAACGATTAACTTAGTTAGCACCTGTTTATGAAAAAAAATACCTGGCACTGTCCTCTTTAGGACACGATGTACTAAGAAGCATGCTATGATGATGAGAACGAAAGCAACAGGGATGGCTATCCAAAACATCGAATTACTTTTAATCATCTTGGGTGATGTCAAACGACCGGTCTTGTTATTGAGATCTGTCATCAAAATCACAATACACAATAAAAAATGTTATGATTTATCAGTATGTCAAAGTCATTCATTATCTTTTACAATTGTTTATAATCAAATTTTTAACTTCAACAAAATTAATCTCTATTATTTGGGTCACATTGAGCTGCATATCAACCTAAGAACAATGTTGAAAAAGAAAAAAAAAACTTTTTTGGAATGGAGGCAATCAAATATCAGATTTGAATAAAAACGTGAGTACATTTTTTTTTACTCTAATAAAAAAACGAACAAATTTGATAAAATGAGTAAAACAGAGTAGGGTTAAATCTGACAAAAATAAACGCAACAAAACAACGAACGTGTCTGCAGAAAGCCTTCGTCAGCTAACAAAACAACAGTAAAAGTGGTATAAAGATAAAAATAAGAAATAGCACATAGCTGGTAAGTAGTATCTGTGGGCAGCAATAGAAGTCAGACCTTCAATATTCTCCTCAATCCACAAATCAAATATTTAAAAGGACAAACACATTTGTAAGGAACTGAACTAGACTGTGCATTATATAGTTATTTATTGATAAATTTAGATGAATAATGAGTAATTAATTATTGCCAGTTAAATTAAAGATAAAAAATACGTCTAGTTATATTTTTTTTCTCTTAACTTACCCATAATGACGATATCAATTTTCAAATTCAATGAATCTGCATTTGTTGTAGTAACTATAAAGTCGTGCTCATCAATGTAATCTTTTGTTATGTTATAAATTGTAAGTGACAGATTGTTTTCGTGTCCATGGACGCCATTGAACACCCAGTCGTAAGAATATTCTGGTTGGTTTCGAAAACGTGACGTACTGTTATAAATGACGTTTGGCAAAATCCTCTTGTCGTACAAGAAGGAAACACAAAATGATATTGAAATGGTCTCCCCTAACATTGCAGACACTGTTTTCCTGTTTGAATCGTGGGGGCATATTACGTAGAAACCTGTAACAAAATGCATACAATATAATAAATATTAAATAAAATCCAATCCATATATCGTCACATCTATTTAAAAATATTAAAAAAATTGAAGAAATATTGAAGCTCAACATATACGTCGACATTTCATGGGTATCCTACGCACGGTATTACATCTTAATTGTATATAAATTTGACATTCAATTACATAAAGTTTATTTGACTGAAAATTTGAAACATTTCATAGGCGGTACTGTGAACGCAAAAGGTAACATTATAAAATACAATTAATATTCCTCGTTATTTATAATGAGTGGATGTAAGCATCTTTGCGAAAGACACGATGAAATTGAATGCAATCTAAAGTCATGATTTCACTGGGCAACTAACCTTATGCCAAATGACCACATTCCAAATAAAAACGTGCCGAGAGAGTGCGAACTGACCACAAGTCAAATGAACACGTGCCAACTGACCTGTGCCAATTGACTACATGTCAAATGACCACAAGATAACAGACCACATGCCAACTGACCACGTGCGGAATGCCCACGTGCTAATTGACCACATGCAAACTGACAACACTTAAATAGAGACCGCGGCCTCCACTTTTTTGTCTCCCAATATTTGAAAATCACCTGATTTGAAGAGATTAAATCCATTGCTTTCAGACCTTCAATATTCTCCTAAATCCACAAATCAAATATTTAAAAGGACAAAACAAATATAACTATATATATCATCATTACACTTTCCCGTAACAGATATCAACAATTTCATGTCTAAAACAAAACAAGTTTGGATACTCACAGTTACTGACAACTAATGTCATCGATATGTTCCCCACGCTCTGTGAATCAACATCGTCCACGACACAGTAATAGACACCGGCGTTGTCACAAGCCAAGCTTGGAAAATAAACCTGGACCGGATTATCTTTGGTCGTATTCAGCACGCCGTCCTTCTCGTCCAGGATGGTTACAGTTTTGTTGAAGTACCCAAGCCCTGGTTTTATGGCACACTCGAGGAAGCCTGGTCGTCCTTTGGTTAAAGTTATTCGTGTTTCCAGAGACGTTTGAATTTGAACACCGTTGGCTATAAAATAGGATTGTGTTGGCTCATCTGGAGAGGATAATTGTGTAATTATTTTATATTATACGAGGTCTGAAATCAAGATTATACAGCGTCTTAGTTAACAAAAAACTGCAATACTTTCGGGGCGTAGCAGTAAAAGCGGTTCGATTGAGTGTGTAGTTTTGTATGCAGACGCTATAAGTTTTCGCGAATTTTTTTTTTTTTTTTTCGTTGGTGAACTTGTTACGTGTTGTTTGATTTGATAATGTTGTGTTGCATTTTGAAATATAGGGTTTGTAATATTTTTATTATGTAACTAGTATGGTTCAGAAAGTAATTAATATAATTTTAGCCTATAATACGCTGCTCTTCCTCAATGCAAGCGATGGCTTGCCGATAATATTATGTTCAACTTCGCAATGATCTTTGGGGAATAACACTTGCTCTGTTCAAAATGCAAACTTACGCTCAAGAACCTATACACTGACAATTAATCTAACCACACGGTGATTCAATCGAACAGCTTGCTACAGTCTTACACATCAATTTTAAGTAGCATCAAGAACTGAGACGAAGACTTTCAAGACTCAAAACAATATATACTCAAAATATTACATAGAAAATTAATTTTCTTTTATGTGATCAATGAAAATGGATATCTTGTCATATCGGATCTTAACATTAATAGATCTTACAATAAGCTGTACCGACTTCGTTTATTATTATTTTTTTTAATGTATTTTTTTGTTGGAAATTACTTCATTTTAGTAGTTTGTATACCTCAAAGTAAATACATTTCATTACGTGTAGCCTTACCTTTTATAAATGTTCTTTCTATTAAAACAAAACTCAATTGTCTCCTCTGCTTGACACCCGCTGAACTCAGTGTGACGTCATACATCTTAAAATCTAAGGATGTTACATTCTTTATTGTTATTTTTAAGATGACTTTTGGCCAAGTTCCGTCAACTAAACTCACATCGATTTTGTTATGAACACTTCCGGGTTGAAAGGTTACGCCATTAATATTCACATTTTCGTCAAGTCTAGTAGTAGCTTCAATGCAAAAGTCAGCAGTGACGTCATCGTTCATCTGTGCAAAAATAATTTCTGAATCCTGTCCTTTGCAAAGAGTAGGTGGTTCTGTAAAAAGCCATGTAATAATCATAGAAGGGAGACCCTCGAGTTGAAACATATGACAAACAAATTGTACAACAAGAATAATGAATTTAATTTTAAAAAACACGCTTCATCCCTGATTCAGGCTCGAAGCGAAGTACAAAGTCCACCATATATTATGACAATTTATATTTTTCGACAAATAAAATACAAAACGACACAATTCAAAATCTACTTCGTGGAAAATAAACAAGGTGGAAACAAGAATGTTGACTACATCAACCCAGAAGTTGGGTGCGAAAAAATATGTGTTTTCAACTTAGTTTTGAAAGAATGCAGTGTCTGGCTGTTTCTGAGACCGACTGGAAGGCCGTTCCAGATTCTTGGGCCAGCAAATGCGAAAGTGTGCATTCCGTAGCTATCAGAGCGGAATCGTGGTATGCAAAATTTGCCACTATCGGATGAAGGGAGTATCTAGTGATTACATAAGGCGACATGAGCGCTTTGGGATTGTAGGGTGACAGGTCATGAAATTATATGTAATAAAACACATACTATACATAATATAACTCAGTTTAACTGTGTTTTAAAGTTTTTAAAAGTCACACAAACACGAGGAAAATAAAAAATTGATCGCAACCAAGTTTAAATGAATCAAACCTTAGTGACCTATAGATCGTTCCTGAAAATTTTGGCCAACATCCCCTTTTCACAAAAAATGTATTTTGAAAAAAAAATATTTTAATTGATCTTGTTTAGATGGAATACAAAATTAGTTTCAAATGTCTTCTATGGACGTTAAACATAACTTCTTTTTTTAATGTCCACAATTTAAAATCCGTTTTTCAGAATCGTATATTTTCTAAACATCTAATAAACAAAAGTTTTAGAGGGATTTTTATGCAAGCATTTTACGTCAAGTTTTATTATTTGTTCTTTCAACAACAACAACAAAATCAAACATTAAAATCGTCACACAATTCAGGGTTGTGCGTAAATAAACTCTGGTGCACCTTTGGGTTTACAGTCATGGGTGTTCGTTTATTAAGTTTCATGAACCGTTTTTCTTAGTAGATATGATCGAGTCAGGGAGGATAATAAGTTGTTTATTTAACTTCAAAACCGTATTGGGTCAAACTGCGTCACTGAATGGGCTGTTACAGTTTATGAGGACAGAAATTTCTAAAAGGGCATCATGTGTTACACACGGAACTATATCAATCGATATTACACTTTTTTAATTTAAATATGCACATGGTGTACATTCAGTATACGCTTATTAAATGAAAGAAAACAAAAGTAAATATATCAATAGTGTTACTAACACCGGAAAATCAAAAGGTTACGCTAGAGTGTTAAACTGTGCTCTGAAGAAAAGAATGGAGGGGAAGCGTTGACGAAATTTATTTTTTTGGGCCAAAGTACAAACCCGTGAATGGCCGGGTAAATTAACTAGTATGAAATATCGGAAAACGCACTTTTTTTATTTTCTTTATTTTTTTATTTTATCACACTGAATCATATGAGTTATATCAAGTATAATATATCATTGTACTCTCAAAACAAAAATGTACAAATGTTAACTTACTTTTGGCTAGCAGTACTGCGAACATTAAATTCAGCTCTACTGTTAAATTCGGCCTCAGCTTGACTTTATACGCTCTGAAATCCGTCTCGTTCAAGTGAAATAGATTTATGTCTATGAAATAATTGAACTTTTTTCGTTCAAAAGACACAGTCAGATAATCACTTGTGTCCCGTTGGGGCTTCCCACAGGCACGGGGACTGTCCTGTTTGTGAAGTTCATCGATCACCATTGTGTCATTGTTTTCAGTGTCCGGTCGTGACGTGCCCAGGCCTGGATTGCTGTTTTGAAAGAGATATGCTTCCTTGTCGATTCCAATATGAGTTCCCAAATCAATGTTTGAATTGACACAAAGATGAACAGTGACGTTTGCTTTGAGATCAGCACTCACAGTTGTGTGTAGTTGAAACCCATCACACACTACAAGATGTCCACCTAAACAATAGATATTTTATATTTAAACAAAAATGAAGATAATTACATAAATCAATAAAACATTAATTAAATTAATAAATGATTAAAAACAACCTATTAAAAATTGCGTAAGTATAGTAATTCGATTAAAATATATTATCATTATTAACAATTTTGTATTTCTAAGTATCTTTAAAAGAAATAATTATAATTCATGGCGTTCGTGATCTTCATTCTTTTACGTCCTAAATTGAAGTGAAAATTAATTAAAAATTAATACAATTTGTGGATATTTTTCTGAGGAAAATCTATAATACGTAATTCTTCATCACATAAACGAAATTTATTTTACTGATGAAGATGCTTTCAAAAGAAATTTTGAAGAGTCAAGCAATTTCATTTCGCAGGCAAACGAAATAATGAATAACTGTATATCTATAAATATAAATTATAAAACAGAAAATACCATTCTAGCCTAGAAAGAAGAGATAAAAGATAAAAGATTATAATTTTAAAGGTCTTTGAAAATTATACGGTTTTAGAAAAGTTGGGTTACCAAATCGACCCTAAAAGTATTGGTTGATTGTGTGCTCTTACTTTCCTTGAGCTGGAACAGACAAAAATTAAAAACAAAATTTTTTGCTTTTCTAATTGTGACGTCATAACATCCAAAATCCTGACTCGTGATATTGCTTATTTTCAAAGTTATGTTACTGTACATCTTTGAATCCGTTTGACCGATGTCCACACTGTATAAAGGAATTGGGCAATTAGTGTGTCCGCTGCATTTGGACGAGTGGAAGAGTTTTACGTCTGCAATGTTTGACAGCGTAGGATGGGCGACCACACAAAAAGAGATGACAGCCGTCTCTCCGGTGTTTAGCAAAGTGGTCTGGTTATTACGTTGATGGTCACATAGTGATGGGTTACCTATAAGATAGAAAAAGTGAGAAATAAAAAAAAGTTGTAGAAAGTGTAACAACAACTGTTCTGTTCGATTTTATTTTAAAATGTTTAAAAAAAACATTATTTAAATTATGTCTTTGTTAACAAAACTATTAAGAGTAAAAAAAAAAAAATATTATTTTTTTAATGAAAAAGAAACTTTTCAACCACATATATTCCACACAAAAAAACACCATCCCTTGATATACACTGACGTTACTTCGCTAGAGGCAGCCAAAAAGAACGCAACAATTGGTCCATTACGGCAGGTAATTCACCCACCACGAACTTATGAATCACAAATAATATTAATAACGTTTACATTTTAATGACTTACAATCTTCCATTGTTACATCCAACAGTTCACTGACAATCAATCCTTCAAAAGTTGTAACATTGCACACATATGTTGCCATGAATGAACATCCAACATCGATTGAAATGTGAAGTAAATTGATAATGTGTATCAGTCCTTTTGATGAATAAGTACTCATCGTCTCTTTGTAATATCTTCTTCCAATGACAACAGACTGTGGGTATCCTACGGCACTACAATTTAATGTTACACCAGGTTCGTCTTTGTGTTTGAGAGAGATGAACTTGACATCGGAGGATTTTCCTGAACAATAAAGTGAATATACAAATGTATTATTTTACATAAATAACAGGCATTTTTTTAGCATGAGGCGTTGATGGATAAAATGAAACATATATTACGTAATAATCCTGTTGTTCATGGATTTAAAAAAAATGCTTAAAAATTGTATTTTAAATTGTATCATAAGTTTGAGTGAATCTTGATTCTAAATTTGTTGTAAAATAGTATAAATTATATTAAATGTGTAAAGTACAACCCTGAGCAAAGCGTACCGGCGCATGTACAGACGGGAATCCTGCTTTCAGATACAACACAGGTAGATTAAGAATTCATGAATGAAGTGACCCTGATTCATGGAAGTGGTCAATGATCTAGAATCTAGCGGTGGATCTATCCTTAAACCAAACGCAGGACAAATGTGAGGACGATCCAGGCACGATAACCCCACGAAAGCGTTATGCTACCTGAAATACGTCCAGCTCTGGCAATATTGAGGTCACGAAAGCCGACCAGAACTAAGGGAGGAAGTCCAAAGAACGCTTGAATCCGAACCAACGCGCCTGGTAAACATCTTTAGAGAACGTAGCTCAAGTTCAGACTATGTGGCCATGCCGAGGAAACCGTGCATCACCTGGTGATCGGTTGCCCCGGGAGCCTTGTTGGGCGTGGTGCAGAAGGTCTTAACACAGAAACATGTACTTGGACTATTTGATGTACGGCTATGTCCATCAGATGAGATAAGCCGCGGATAAAATTGTTAGGGATATAGGAGCTTAAGCTCAGCCCATAAAAGAGTATTTAACATTTTATCATTTAAAATAGCCAATGTGTAAAACCAAACAGGTTTGATTACAAATACATTTTCTTAGTATAGCGCTTAAATCCATAACTACTGTTGAAATGTTTAAATTTCAGAAAATACTGATAATTTTCTCAAAAAGACATTAAAATCTTTTAACATGAAGGACTTATTCACTTTGGCTTGTGTAAATTATGGTATTTAATTGCATTAAACTACATTTTAGCTTGAGAGCACTGCAGTAGTCCATGCGTCATAGTACGAATACAGACATCAGCTTTTTTAATGCAAACCTTAATGAAGGTCTGATATGGCTAATTCTGCGCAGTTCTAGAAAAATCACATTGCAAAGCATGTTAATGTGTTTTTCCATCTTAGTGTTCTGTCTAAGTAGACACCCATGTTTCGCACTGTTTGACCATACTCAATCGCACCCTCTAAGAGAGTAAGCGATGATGTGTTAACTACAGATTTTCGCTTTTAAACGTTAGCGATTGGGAACTGATCGGTCTTTTCATTGTTAAATTTGAGATTGTTATGGTCATCCAGTGCTCAAGTGACTCCATATTCTCTTACTTCATTCTCACATTTCTCTCTGTATCTTGACTGACCTGAAGTGGAAAGGAGACGTAAACAAACAAAAAACGCACACAAGCTCAGCCCCCCCCCCACACCCCCCCCCAAACACGCACACTCCATCAATTTAATATAACTTCATTCTCACATTTCTCTCTGTATCTTGACTGACCTGAAGTGGAAAGGAGACGTAAACAAACAAAAAACGCACACAAGCTCAGCCCCCCCCCCCACACCCCCCCCAAACACGCACACTCCATCAATTTAATATAAACATATCATTTTTCTATGCTTAGAAACCCTGTATGTCGCTCTCGTCTGACGGTACCAGCGACAGCCATCATTCGGGAAACACTGATTTAAATGACATACAATTTGGTAATAAATATATATTCAAACACATTTAAAAAAGTAATCCCGTTTTAGACATAACATGCATTTCATATATTTCGTAGTTTCAATACAATACAATTACCTTCTGGCTTAATGATGAAATGCACATTAAACAACGTGTCTGAGCCCGTGTAAAGTTGAACATTCAGACGACCGTAGTCGCTGGCAGATACATTGCTGATTGAGATGACCATTGTAAGCAGCACCGATGAGTTCGTGTTTGTGACCATCTGAAAGCCATACTTGTCGCTGAAACCACCATTACGAAGAGTTGTATTCTGTATGAATATCGTAGGTTGTATAGTTATGTAGGCGAGGACGGAGAAGGTCACGGTTTGGTTTGAGCTTATGGGTGATACGACTGTTTTACCTGACTCATGTTCACTGAATAAAACTGGAGGGCCTGTGAGATATGAAGAAAAAAAATTAATTAGCAAAATGATAACGGGGATAGAGCTTTCAATAATCGTACCATGATATGTAGATATTTATGGAAAAGGAAAATATTTCTAGCTTCGACTACACAACCAACATACGCTTTTAAAATACGTAGAGTGGTGCATACTAAATAAAACTAATATCAGAAGGTGCGTTTGCAGCCTGTGATTTTGAAATGAGCGAATGAGAGCGCATCACGGTGCACAATGAAAGCCGTGTGAACAAGATCCACTCGGGAAGTAGAATATGTGTATGTGTCTATGTGTGTGTGTATGTGTGTTTGTAAAGGTGCAAATGTAAGACTAATCATAAAACATAACATAAAACAAACAACCAAACACAGACTTTTGTAAAAAGTAAAATACAACAGCAACAAAACATTACTGTATCATTGGGAATAACGTGGGGAATGACTAAAACTCGTCATTTCAATTGATGCTTCAATACAGCGGAAAGAATATTCCAGCACTTCCTTAAATGAATTTTAAAATAATGGAAACTTGGATTTATACGACGAGAAGTAACAATAGTTGTAAAATGTATATGGAAAAAAATCTAGTATTTGATCTAACCTTGCAAAACTACTCAATTTCTATTCAATGACAATCAAAAAAAAAAACTACTTTGTGAAAAATTAAATACTATTTATTATACCAGGTGTTGCTGGGGTTTTCATTCGAAAAAAAACAGCAAAATCTTATCAAAAGAAACAGTAATTTAGAGCCAAAAACAGTAATTTAATGTCGAACACTTCGCTTCAGAACTAAACAAAATGTAAAATTATCTCCTGAAAAAGAATTAACTCGAGTTATTTTATAAAAAATTATATATATAAATGACATTACTTGCATGCATCCATAAGTTACAATGAAGACGTCCTAGAAAGATTTTGATAGCATTTGTAAAATCATATCGATAATAATGTACACTTTATATGTTGTGACTTCAGCAGCAAAATCGTTTTTCATCATCGTTTCAAAAAGTTGGTAATTCCAGTTAAGCCACATACATACCTAAATTACATAAATACATAAATTACATTTATACATGAATGCTTACGAAAATTACATTCATACATAAATACATACATAAATTGCATACATACATACATTACATACATACATAAATACTTTCATAAATTACATTCATACATAAATATTTACATAAATTACATACATACATAAATACATAAATAAATTACATACATGAATACATAAATTACAAACATACATACCTACATACATAAATTACATACATACATAAATTACACACATACATACATATATACATACATAAATTACACACATACATGCATACATTACATACATACATACATACATAAATTACATACATAAATACATACATACATAAATTACATACATAAATACATACATAAAGTAAATGCATGCATACATACATAAATTACATGCATGCATACATACATATATTACATACATATAAACATACATACATAAATTACATACATACATAAATTACATACATACATACATACCTACATACAAACATACATACATACATACATACATACATACATACATACATACATACATACATACATACATACATACATACTTACATACATACATACATACATACATACATACATACATACATACATACATACATACATACATACATACATACATACATACATACATACATACATACATACATACATACATACATACATACATACATACATACATACATACATACATAAATTGCATACATACATACGTTCGTACATAAATACATAAATACATACATACAAACATAAATACATAAATACATACATACATATATACATACATACATATATACATACATACATAACATACATACATACATACACATTCATACATACATACATAAATACAGACAGACAGACAGACATACATGCATACACACATATGGTCATACCGAGCTTTATACAGTAGATAATACATTAATCTTATAAACAACCGTACCATTATATACAGCGCTAATGCACGAAGGTAAAAACACTAAGAACAAGCCACTGCATTGTCCAGCATCTATAATCAAAACTACTACTCACATGATTCAGTAGCTAAATCCGTTGTGGCCGAGGTAACTTGATCTGAAGCGTATCCCACTTCACAGATATAGGTCCCCAGATGACGGCATTGAAAATCTTCAATCGCGTACTTGACAGTCTTTGTATTGAAACTTTCCACCAGAACCTTTCCAGATAGATTTCTTATACGCAGTGTGAAGTTCTTGGTAGCGTGTACATTTACAGTGCATTCCAAGTGGACTCTGCTTTCACGTCTGACAAGCAAAGGTTGCTTTGGAAAGTCCACCACGTCAATGTTGTTGACGGTGAAACTTTGAATGCCGGGTACACCTGAAATAAACAGCGCATTCGTATAATGCTATTTAAGTAATAATCCCGTTCAGACAACGAACTTACAACAAATAATGAATAAATTTAAAAAAAAAAGAAAGAAAAGATAATAACATTTTTTTAGCAATCAGTAGACTTGGTCAGATTAAAAAGGTAAAAAAAAAAAATAATTAAAATGCTTATATTAAATAATGTATTGTAAACGTGGCTTTTAATTAAATGTCGAGAAATTTAAAATCTTAAGACAAAAATATATGCATTGTTTATTTTAAAAATTTACATGTAAATGATCAATTAGAGCAGTGGTTCTCAAACTATCTATTCCACGAGTTGTGGTGAACCCCTATCATAAAGTTATTTTCGTTGCTACTTCATAAATATGTGTTTTCTGATGGTCTTAGTAGACCGCTATGCAACTGTAGTTCAACCCCAAGAGGGTACGACACTTACAGGTTGAGAACCGCTTATGTAGAGCACTGGCGTAGGCGGGTGAGTTGGAGAGGGGATGGCAACCACTGGTTGCGTGCTTATCTTTACATGGACTGGCTGCATTTTCGTCCCAAATTTAAATTCTGTTCTTTGTAGGGGCGGAAAAAAATATAAGTGCCCCTAGCGGCAATAACCTTTGATACGCCAAAGACCTAATCATCCTCCACGAAATGCAATCTTAAGTTCAAGCTTCCACTGAATTAGATGGTAATGAGGAATAGATTATTTCGCCTTATTGTTAAAAATAGGGTCCAATATTGGTGCCATTGTAAAAGTAGTAGAATCACTGAGTTTGCTTCAAGTGTGGCTTTTGTGTGTAAGTCAGGTGCTCAAATGCATTGTAAGGGTTAAGCGTTAAGAATTTAAAAGATAAACAGATAGCGAGAGATAGAGGGCCTGAGAGAGATATAAAGAAAGAGAAAGGGAGTGGGAGTAAGAGAGAAAGAGGGGAAGAGATAAGGAGAGAGGGCCAGATAGAGATATAGAAATAGAGAGATAGAATAAGAGAGAGAGCGCGCGCAATCTAGCCAGTGAGGTGAGGGAAGTGTAACAACATAGAAAATGGTATTAGATATCTATTACCACAGTATTACCATTGAAATTGAGTACTGTAATTCAGTTGAAATTGTCTGACAGAGCTTCGTGGTGAATAAATGTATGGCCTCTTTTGACTTTTTCGGTGAAAGGGTGACATTGGTCCTATTTTATTTTAATGAGATATATCCGTCAATCCTCTATACAACAACAATCCTTACATCAATTTCTAGATCTTATCACACAATTATATAGTTAACCTAAAGAATTATTTATTTATATATATATATATATCTATATATATATATATATATATATAAATGATATAGACATACTCGCGCGAGTTCTGTGTACTCACCATGACAATTTATGTCTCCAAACAGTGGAGAAAACAAACACAAGAACAAACCACCTTACATCAATTTCTAGATCTTATCACACAATTATATAGTTAACCTAAAGAATTATTTATTTATATATATATATATATCTATATATATATATATATATATATAAATGATATAGACATACTCGGGCGAGTTCCGTGTACTTACCATGACAATTGATGTCTCCAAACAGTGTAGGAAACAACCACAGGAACAAACCTCCGAATGAGAAAAACGTCCTATCCTTACTTGAACACATTTTGGACCTTTGAGTCTCTATCATGCTTGTGACTCGTCATGTAGATGCCACGGGAAATAAAAGCACATGCACGTATTCTATCATACAATATGCCGGTAGGAAGGAAATGAATTCCTGAACAAATATAACATATAGCCAATAAATTGATATTCCTGGAAAAATCTTGTCCTCTTGTTCTTTCGACACTACCGCCAAGTAGCTAAGCTCTTCTTTTATAAAGTGTTTTTCTTTCCATATTCCTTATGCTTTCCGTGTGGCCCTACTTGAAAGTCAATGGTTTGCAAAGCTGCCAATGAAAGCACAACACTGATATCTCGCTCTCTATACATTCACATTCAGAATTACGTCTGGGCATGACAAGGGGTCACAGACTTTTTTTTTGGTTTGTTTTGTTTTTTTAAAGCCTTATCTTATATTTCCTGGAATTTGTATTTTCTGTGAATTCACAATCTACTTGATTCATACTGGTAATACACTGAAAATAAGGAGACATGACAAGTTATAAATTGTATATACAAAATCCCCTAGCGTATTGGTGCCTGCTTAATATATATATATAATACATTTTATTAGCATTGTTGATTAAATTATAGGGTTTCAGTGTCATTTATTAAAATAGCTATTATAACCAAATTGTTCTCTTTTTTACTTAGCTTAGCTTTCTCTCTCTCCCTATATATATATATATATAGCTAAATTAGATATAAAAAAATAAACAAATATAATTAAAAATCTTGCATTTTGAGAGCATTAGAGCAACAAAAATAAAATGAAATTTGCATATATATATTTATATATATATATATATATATATATATATATATATATATATATATAAAAAAAAATAAAAAAAAATTTATATATATATATATATATATATATATATATATATATATATATATATATATATATATATCAATCTTTTTATTGCTCTAATGCTCTCAAAAGCAAGATTGTTTATTATATTTGCTTTTTTTTATCACAAGAATATATGCAGTACTGGCCGACAACATAAGACAGTTGGAACGATGCTGGCCAACCATTTGAGAACTTCTGACGTTAACCAATAGAGTCAATACTAATGTTGACTCAATCAGGCTGTCAATTAATTTGGTCATGGTAAATGATAACATCAAGATAGCAACACTTGGACCGCTTTACTATAGACAAGTCGAAATTGTTATACATCGTGAAAGTTATTATTTTATGTCATGTCAGGAACTTTACTTTTAGTCTTTCATCTTTACATACTAATGTCTGTTTTGAATGTTCATATTTATATAGCAATCCTGCTTTAAATGCCCATGTTTACATATGTCTGTTTTTTAAATTAATATTTACATATTATGTCTTTTTTTAATGTTAATATTTACATGTTATGTCTGTGTTAAATGTTGATATTTATATATTATTACAGTTTTGAAAGTGTAAAAATCTAATAATTGAAATAAAATGTTTAAGTTAACATTTCGTCTAATGGAAAAATTTCAGAGTACAACAATGAGTGTAAAACGCAAAAATACGTCTCGAGCAAAAGTATATTAGTTAATTTCATCACCTCTCTCATTTTGTCCATCTTCACCCCCCCACCCCCTTTCACACATACAGAGACACATAAACAAGCACACACCAACACAAACACACAAACACAAACTTTTACACACACACACACACACCAATTCTCACTACACGCACGCCTCAATCATTTATTTCTTGACTCACAAAACGTTTTGCCGGTTGTTAATATAACAACATTGTTTTTAGCAGCGATAATTGCTTCAGACCAAAGAACAGTTCGGGTGTTACCTGTAACCAAACACACGTGTAGCTTAAGCGAGTTATTGTCTGGTAAAGCTTCTAAAGCCTGTCACAAAAGACGATACAAAAATCTTTTGTTCAATTTTCTCCCAAGGCTTTTTTGTTGTTTTTTTTTTAGTTGGGGGAGGGGGGGGTGGTGGGCAGAGAAATGAGAGAAATCAAATGCACATAGATATCCATTTGAATGAAGTATTTCTTCAATCTCGACACTAAACACAAAATAATGTAATTTGATATCTTCAAATCTTAATATCTTAATTGAATATTTTCACAAGAGCGTAATTCTTTTATATCACAGTGTCTTCTTTGATGAGATCAAATATGGTTTTATTTAGAGCTATTAATTATTTTTTTCTTTTTTTTTTTTAAACGGCTTGGCAACCCATCACTTACGCAACATTTCAGTTATCATTGTATGTGAATCATATAGGTTAATAATAGATTTTTTTTGTAACTTAACCAAAACTCTTCAAATTATCAATAAGCCTAACTTTAAATACTAATACGTTTTCGGAAAGAACAACAAATATTAATTAAACATTTAAAAGAAATAAAACCTGTCTTACCTTTAAGCACGCAAAAGACTCGAATTTAATACAAATTAACTATTGTGGTTAAATAGTATTTCTTAAACATGCCAGAACAGCAATTCAAGTGCCAGCCTGACGCGTATGCTGGCATGTTTTAACTTTCCTTAACTGAACGAGATTAAAAATATCGTTTGGTTTCTAGGCCAAAGTTCGTGGAAGGGGGTTTTTCTGTACTGTCATACGACGATTTCTTAATAAGGACCACTTGAAAACAGCATTCGGGTATTTACGATCCATGATCGCGTGGTTTTGTACATCGTTGTGTGAATATGCACTAATGTTAATGGAATATGATATCTGAAATAGATAGGAATTACCGTTGCACTGCAGTGCCGATGACAACTATGATTTTCAGGGGTGTTTTTTTGCACTCGTTGGGTCAAAAACAGTATTTTATCCGATATTTGTAATCACAACAAGAACAAGAATTTATTACAAAAAACAAACATCATTTTTTAAAATCCCCCCCCCCAAAAAAAAGGTAAGCAATATTATACATGTTTTGGGGAATTTATTATAAAGAAATTGAAAACAATATTATTTTAACAAAAATTTTTTTAACACATTTATTTTAACACACGTTAATTTAACACGTTTCTTTTAAAATGTAAACACATTGTAATTTTTTTTTTTTTTTTTTTTTTTTTTTAATTTTTTTTTTTTTTTTTTTTATGTCAGAATTTATATTTTCTGAAAATACGAGGCCATTATATCCCAAGTTATCTGATCTGAGCCTGTTACTGTATAGAGGGCTATACATTTTCATTCCCAAAGAGAAAAACAAAAATTTCTAATACACAGTTAAGGTTTCTCATTTCCAGGTATTTTCTCATCCCAGGGAAATCCTAGGGTTATAGTAATTTAATTAAAATATATTTTAAACTGGGGTAAACTAAAAAAAATGATTGTTTTTGTATATTAGATCAATTGTTTTATTCTTTTAATAAAGGAAAAACGATATTAAGCTCAGCTAAGAGGTAAGTCTTTTGCTTATTATTGAATCTTATGTCAATGCTTATCCTTAGTAAAGAAAACTATCTAATTTTAATGAAAATTTGGATATGACAGCCTTAAGGAAAAAAAACAACAACTTTACAAATTTTGAGTCCTGCAATATTAAAAGTCATGAATTCTAATTACGAATCCTTAAATAAATATTTTAAAACTCATGTGTCCGACAATTTGTAACAAGGAATTTTTTGAATGAGAAACACTTATAAATTTGAATACACATATCTCTATATCAATACGTCTTTGTGTGGTTATTTTTATTTATTTTTGAAGTTAAAACATCCACAATATAAAGGTAGTTTGACAATTGAACTTTTTGAAATAATCCTGATGAGCACAGGTTTTCAGTCCGCGGTAGATCTAATGAGCTTATTAGTTCAGGATGGTGAACTAGATTATTCACGTTATGGCTTCTAGCAATAACTTGTTGGCAGTGAGGCTAGCCAATTAAAAAAATAAAAAAGAAAAAAAAATCCAAAAGTTTAGTTTCGTCATATCCTAGAAAACCAATGTATCTGACGTAATTCAAGCGGGATCACATGATCTCGTTTAGAAAACGCACCCTCAGCAGACGTCAGGAACGGTAATATGGCCGCTGATGACGTGATATTGCCATTGGTCGGTGGGTTGATTTACAACATCCTCACAGACCACGTTATAAATAGAGACACTGCAATAGTAGACGAGACAGGTGGCGTATTTTATAGGAACATAATAATACAGTGACTGGCAGGCATTGGTACGGGGCCTCTAAATGGATTTTAAGAAGAGCACCTGGATAAACCTCTAAATTATTTCGTGAGCATCACCAATGTATATCAGTGACCAAGCAAGTCGAAGTAATTTTTTTTTTTTTTTACAAGGAATTAAGATCTTAGCTGGTCAATAAGTGTCCACTATGTTTGAAAAGATGAAAATGTAAAACTCCCTTAGAAGTGCACGCATTTGTAAAAGTATACAAAGTGTTGAAATTCTTTTCGTTTCTTTTTTGATCAATCGAGCTCAAGGATTTCATTAATTATACATTAACTTGTCATTATAAGCTTAACGATACAGTTCCTAACCAAAATAATGGGTTTTGATAATTCTTTAGAAAATGCATTATTTGTACTATCGTGTCTTTTCCCACTAGTTTCAATTATGTTTGTTTTAGAAACATTATTTGGGGTATAAGGGGAAATGTTTTTTTTTAATATATATATTATAATGCGAGAAGTACAGACTACACACTATAATCAAAATTAATTCTAAATGATATATATATGACAAAGATATAACAAATAAGTAAGGATAATATGTAATAGAATAATGCTAAAATGGCAGATCTCTTTACAACTGACATAAGTACATTAAAACATAACATTGATAGTGCCTAGGTAGATAAGAAAGCTAAGTTTACAATCTGTGACGTAGTTAACAGCGATGAAAGGTAATCTTGTGAGAGACAATGTGTCTGAACCACTCGGCCGCCCAACACTCAACTGTTAGAGACAATGTGTTTAGACCACTCGACTACGTGACACCAACATGCTAGAGACAATGTGTCTAAACCACTCGGCCGCCCAACACTCAACTGTTAGAGACAATGTGTTTAGACCACTCGACTACGTGACACCAACATGCTAGAGACAATGTGTTTGTACCACTCGACTACGTGACACCAACATGCTAGAGACAATGTGTCTATATATCTCGGCCACACAAAAAAAAACCACTTGCTAGTGACAATGTTCTTTAGACCACACGACCACCAGACACACACATGATAGAGAAATTTGTTTAGACCACTCGGCTACGTGACCACCACATGCTGAGATAATCTATTTATACAGCGCGGCGACCCACCATCCACATGCTAGCGACAATTGTTTTTACACCACTCGGCCACCCCATACACACATGATAGAGGCAATTTGTTTAGACCACTCGGCTACGTGACCACCACATGCTGAGATAATCTGTTTATACAACGCTGCGACCCACCAACCACATGCTAGCGACAATTGTTTGTACACCACTCGGCCACCCGACACACACATGA
This sequence comes from Lymnaea stagnalis, assembly GCA_964033795.1. NCBI lineage: Eukaryota > Metazoa > Mollusca > Gastropoda > Lymnaeidae > Lymnaea > Lymnaea stagnalis. The sequence goes on from CAXITT010000326.1 coordinate 233,813, forward strand.
TAGAGGCAATTTGTTTAGACCAATAGGCCACCCAGCGCCCAAATGCTAGCAACAGTGTTTTTTCTAGATCACTCGGCACCCGACACGCATACGCTAGATTCAAGGTGTTTAGACCCCTCGGGGTCCCACCACCCACATGCTAGCGACAATGTTTTTAAGACAACTTCAACACCAGACTCAAAAAATGATAGAAACAATGTCTTTAGACCACTCGGCTACATTACATGCTAGAGACAAGGTGTTTAAACTACTTGGCCACATAGAAACTGCATGCTAGTAATAATTTTTTAAGACTACTCGGCCTACCGACACACACATGCTAGAGACAGTGTGTTTAGACCACTGGGCCACTAACCAACCACATGCTGGGTACGTTGTAGTCTGTAATTTCGCTTACCCGGAAGAAAAATAACACCACATTGAAAAAAACTTTCTCCGTGTGTAATCCATCAAAATGAACGTGGATAAAGGATATGTCGTATTATGGTCTCAATTGAAACTTTCTATGAAGTATGTACGGTTAGTTATCTCATCCATTACGGATAACACGGTTGTGATAAAATCCACCGATCAGGAATATTTAGAAATTAACATAAACAAATGACTCACATAGTCACATACAAAAATTAAAATGTCAAATATTAAGCTGATAAGCCAACATAACAACACTTCCAGTATACACTCATGTATTAACAAGTGCATGGAAGACAAATTCGTCTCATAAAATGTATGCATATTTTTTGACGATATCAATTGTGTGTTGTTTGTAACTAAGGTCATTTGCTTTAATTGTCATGTATACAAAATTCGACGCGTCACACCACTTTAAAAAAAAAGGGGGTCCGCTGGATTATTAAGATTAAGCAAATGTATCTATTTGTTAATATCAAGTGTTGTGTATTTTTATTTTTTTTAAACAGCCATATTAAACTCTTTGAGATATATGAAAGCCGAAACAGCTTAGACGTTAATGTAGACATTGGAATGACTAATCACGTGTTTAGTCTGGTAGATTACACAAGAGATATGCTATCTTCTCGTGGTGCAAACATTATATTATTAATGTGTAATCACTATGATAATCATTGCTAAGGGAAACAACCGTTCTGAAGCAGGCCGTCTTCAACTCCGTGTTATCAATTGACACTAGTTCACACATTAGTGAAATTATTTCATTCACCAGTACATGTTTTACAAAAATGTATCTACTTTTTTCTGCGAAGAGCATAGTGTTAGTTAATGACTATTATACTATTATACTTTTGTTGTAAATGTACGTTAGCTATCGAATTTTGAATTACGTATAGCTAGTCTCCATTTAGGGAAATCAGAAACAAAACACAAAAACAATAACAAATACAATTTTTAAAAATAATAATGCGTGGCTTAAATCAGGCCTGCACAACATACGACCTTAGGCCGCATAATTAGGCCGTATGCGGCCCAAAAGTGACAATTTTTTGGCCCATGAAGTAACGAAATATTCTTTATTAAGATTATTTTCTTAATAGCTTCAACCCCCATGTTTTTTTTGTTTTTTTTTTCTTTTGGATTGCATAAGTCCTGTCCTATTCTTTTAACCCGCATAAAGTATTACGGCCCCTCTGAAATTTTGAGTTGTGCAGGCCTGGCTTATACAATAAGTACCTGTGATTATTCAAGGACACCTGTGCGACCCGACAAACCGATTGAAGAATTAGCATAGGAGCATATCAATTTTAATTTATGAAAAAGAGGTTCACAATGGGTAATTGCTTTTTGGATCATTCTAAATAATCATTGAAGCGTTTCCTAGTACATAAGTTATTAATATAACATCCTCTGGTTGAATACAACTGCGCATTACCATATGAAGGGGTCCTTTATTTGACAATCATTGTGGTTCGTTGTTGTTTTGATAAAGTTTCCACTTGTGAATGTTTCTTAATAATAATAATAATAAGATATTTTATATCTCATACACAGCTACAAAAAAGCAAAAAGTCTTTATTTTTCACACGCATAATTTTTTTTTTTTTTTAAATAATGAACGATTGTGATCCATGTGTGTCGTAGTTTTTGAAAGCCAGCAAGTCATCATCTTTTACATGTTTAATAAATCGTTAAATACACATCAATAGAATTAACAATTTTTTTTCAAATAAGCCGTATACGCATGTAAGTGTTAACACTTTTTAATAATGTTAGACAACTTCAAGATTTTAGCGACACTGATTGCATAATCCACTATACATGATGTTCTTACTGATGGCATAGTCGACTATACATGATGTACGTACTGATGGCATAGTCCACTATACATGATGTACTTACTGATGGCATAGTCCACTATGCATGATGTACTTACTGATGGCATAGTCCACTATACATGATGTACTTAGTGATGGCATAGTCCACTATACATGATGTACTTACTGATGGCATAGTCCGTTAAGCATTGTGTACGTACTGATGGCATAGTCCACTATTCACGATGTACGTACTTATGGAATAATTCAATATTATTGATGTACGTAATGTGGGCATAGTCCACGATACAGGATGTACGTACTGAGACGGCTTACGTAATCTTATCGCTGTTATCAGCAAATGTTTTTGTCTGCGTTGCTCAATATCTTAATACATGATTAACATATCTTCAGAGTACTTATGATAACATGGTATACAATCGCTTTTTTTGATTTGGTTCTATTTTTTAAGTCTTATAACTACCAACTTATAAATATATTGAGACATTATATTTTTACAAGGAAAAACTAACTGTATGATAGTGCAGAAACTGGATACGCTATTCATACAGCGTGTTGCAACAGCTAGGAATACATCTATTGACAACGCCTTCAACGACCGAGGAATTGGGAAAGAGGAAGGAAGACAAATGAAACATGTTCATGGTAATAGACTAATCTGGAACATTACAACAGTGATTATTTCAGAATTTTTTCCCGGATGGGGGGGGGGGGGCAGTGCCAGTTGATTTATTGTAGGATATATTTTTGCTTCGGGGGGCTTTCCCTGGGTGGGGGGAGCACTCCCCCCCCCCCGGGAGATATATCTGAAAGAAATCCTGCTTAACAAAATTGTTTACATGTTTTCGATTAGTAGCAAGAGCGTCGTAGTCGCCGGTTAGGAAATGGAAATAGATTGGTGAACGGAAATATTCACAAAGACTTGCTTTACGGAGACTCGGTAGAGTGGGTGATACACATTTGACATCAACATTTGCAATAAACAGTCTCCCAATAATAATATTGGGGTCAAGAACCTCTAGCTTAGCGAATAGAAGGGTACCGCTGATTAACGTGACGGCTGGCGAATATGGGAATCCAAAAAGTAGGGACTAAGAGAAACAAGAGACGTTAAATGCATGCTGTCAAGGTTTTCCTGCGATAGGCTCAGCCAGGAACTGGCATTCCCAGGAACTGCCTCACCGGAGCAGGGGTGTGTGTGGGGGGGGGGGGGAATTTAGTAATGACAATACTTTAATACCCACACATTCTTCACGTCAAGGAACTGCCTCACCGGAGGAGGGGTGTGTGTGGGGGGGGGGAATTTAGTAATGACAATACTTTAATACCCACACATTCTTCACGTCAAGGAGACACTGCATTGTGACCAACCGAAAGATTGAATTTGTTGCATAATTTCGTAAGACCTACCCGTGTCAGAAAAAGCTACTGATGTCAAGATAGATCATTAAGCTTTTAGCAGTGGATTGTATAACTCTCACGACATTTCCATATTCTGATTATGTTTTATTTATCGAGAAATAATATCAACGTGAAAGTTGTGTCGGTAACAGTTTTAAACAATCATTAAAAGAACATTGCAAGCCCTGGAATAAAATCGTTATTTTTGTTTAATTTGTTCGTCTAATAATTTATTTGATTTGAATAACCATGAAGCTATTTTCTGATGAACTATTGCGATTAGATATAGAGATTTAATTGCCCCGGAGCGAGTAATAATAAGAAGAAGCCCTTAGTTCAGAACTTAAAGCGTGCGAGTGTCTTTCTTTGCGTGTGAGTGCGCATGTGTAAGAGGGGACATATGTGTGTGACATTGAGATTGCATACAAAAGATGTGAAAAATTATACTGTATTTATTAATTTCATTTTTGTATAATGTAGAATTTAGATATTACATTGCAATATTTTAATGCAATGGATGGCCACTGACACACACAAATTAAATATCTTATTCATTGTATTTTTAAAAATAAATTTGTTCACGTAGTTCACGAAGTAGAAATATAAGCAAGCAATCATGTCGATTAAAACTGTGTGTCTCAAGCTTAGTGACACAACTGTGTCTTTCACTTTTTTTTTTTGGAGTTGTTTTTCCTTTTGTATGTCCACCTTTAAAACCTAAATTTTCTCCTCTCAAGAACGGACATAGATTTGCGTTGTGGATTCAAAAGTGCCTCCGTTTCAGGAACAAACATTGACTTGTGCCTCAAGCTGACCATCGAGTCATCACTATCCAATCGCTCCCTCTTTTCACGAAACTCTACATCTCGTCCACAAACGCCACTGTCGTTAACATAGCAATGACCGTCGAAATGGTCCACCTCAACAGTGGGATGTGTAATCTCTCCCGAGTCATTCAACGCCGTATATGCGCCATCCGTATCCTCGGGGCTGCTTATGTAGTCAAGTCGACCTGTGCCGTGTTGCAGGTCGCCCGTGTCCACCAGCGGCATCGTTTCGTCGTCCATGTCCATGGACGTGTTCCTGAACTGTGACCTGGCCATCTCGTACATCTCCTGGCCGCTCAAGACGCTCAGGATTGACTCGGGCTGGTAGGTAACGTTCTCTATTAGATTTCCACCATTAGATGTTGTGTTTCTCTTGACCCTGTCCCAGTTGAGAACTGTTTGGAAAAAAAACATTAATTAGAAAAATTAATCCATTAAGCGAAAAAAAAATTATATTAACAAAAAAAAAAAAAAAAGAAATTCAATCAAATATTCATATGAAGCATTCCCTAGTTGTAATTATTGTTTACATTTTTAATAGTGCACACAATATATTTATTGTCGTAAAAGAACATAATTATTTTGCATAGTGATTTCTCTTTGTTGTTGCATTTGTTTTAGCTAATTATATACATATAATTATACACATATTATACCACTATCAGTTGTATCCTTTCTCTTGAAAGTTCTGTAGAAAAAAAAAACAATAACACCATTTTATTGGAAACAAAATGTTTACACATTTGAGAATATCTACATTTTAAAATAAAAACGGGGGAAAAAAATGGTTTCTGATCCTTGGTTTATTTTCTCTAAATTATTTGTATTTTAAAATTTAAATATTCGTAAATATATACATTTGAAAAAATTCTAATTTTTAATTTTTGTTATTTTAATTTTTTCTTTCTTTTTTTTTTTTTTTTTTTTTAAAAAGAATCAACAAAACTTAAAATTATTTGTATTTTAAAATTTAAATATTCGTAAATATATACATTTGAAAAAATTCTAATTTTTAATTTTTGTTATTTTAATTTTTTCTTTCTTTTTTTTTTTTTTTATTTGAACAAGCATCAACAAAACTTCATACACTGTCACTACTTACGTTAGCTAAGTAAAGATTATGACAGTTAGAATGACTCTTCACTGACCAGTGTTGTTATTGTGATGTGTACGCCTACTAACGTCATCTTAGCGAACAACTGTGACCCGAATAATGATTGACTTGGAGTCGGTCAGGTTTTTTTTTATTTTCACAACTGTCCAAGCTTAATAACAATGTTAATATTGGTAGGAAAACCAGAGTGAGTGGTCACGTGATGTAGGGTAGACATCAAAATGTAGGTTTGAGAATACAGTCAGCTGCCCCACAGACAACCGCCTTTCGAGTTCACATAGTATTCTATTCTAATATTGCAACAATAACCTCTTATACACATAAATAATATATTCTTTTCCATGTTCTTTTTTTTTAAATTATATTTTTAAAAAAAAGTGATCACCTAGTGAGTAATTTGGAACTCCTAACTTGAGCACAAATGCGTCTTCCTAGAGAGAACAAAGAAAAATCAACTCTCGATTTTGTTGTTGAAATATTCTGTGTCGTCAAATTTTGATGTTAAAAAACGAACGAACTCTATTTCCAGCGCACGTATTTCATTTGTAGTGAAAGCAAATAGGCAAATTGAAAAAAAAAACGTAATGTATTTAAAATGTAGACCAACTATATTCAAGCTATTAGCATAAAAAAGGGAAGCAAGGTTAATGATATGATCAATGCCTCGCTCCATATTTTTTGCTTGCTGGCCGGGTACAATTAAGGCGGGTAGGCGGGTCGGGTTTAGGACCCCCGGAGGACCGGACCTGGCCCGCGGTCCTTAGTTTAAGTACCCCGTGCTTTATAGTGTTAATTAATGCACGTGAGTATAAGTTATTGTACGTTACAATCATAAATGTTTTGAAACATAACTGAGACTTTCCTATTACAATATAAGTCTCTAAAGGAAAAAGTCACAAGATAAAGACAAGTTCATGCTTTACAAGTTAACGTTGACTTATCAGAAATATGCACCTTAATTTCTTAAGAGGCATTTCGTTTCAGATGGGAAATGTCATAACTGTATAGATAGCATAAATGAAAACCTAATAATAAAACTAGTAGCCATCAGTGTAATTGTATATTCACCTTTCAGAAGCTGACGCGCACCGTAGACTGAACCCAAGATGAGAGCGACTAAAACAGTGATAACTATAGGCAGAGTCACGGCTAAAGTTAATCTGCTCTTGAAATTCACCAATGTATCTTTGAGTATCGCTAAATAAAGAAAGAAAAAAATGAAACATAAAAAAAAGAACTGTTAAAATAATATAACTTGATTTAAATTTATATTTGATTATTGTTTTTTTACAGTCTATAAAACCTAAATAGCAAGTTCCCTTAAAAAAGGTTTATTTAGTTGTTGTTTTTTTTTACCATGAAAAGCCCAATTAGTTTGAATTTGTCTTTAAAAATTATTTATAGTTTTTTTTTTTTTTTTTTAAATTCTTAAATGTGTCTAAACAATATGCCGAAGTGAATACCAGAAAAAACAAAATTACATGCATTAAGAGTGAAATACAAAATGTAAACACAATTGTTAGTACAGTAAAGATGCCTGAGGCTGGAGTCAAACACAAATTACGTCACGCTATCTTTGAGGATGTTTAGCCCCCCCCCCCCCCCCCCCCCCCCCAATCATCGTTACAAAGTGTAGAGTTACATTCCTGATTTTTTTTTTATAAAGGTGATACTATCTTTTATTTATTAAAGCTATATTTTGTATACACAGAAGATACGTACTGTATATTTTATGTAGCCTAAACATTTTCGTTTTCATTTATTAATTAAATTTAGTCATTTGTTTTTCATTTACATAATGATCGCATGCATTTAGCAACTACTTCATTAATATAGTAATATGAAAATGAAAAAAATAAGTAATTGTTACTTGAAATAAAAACGACTTACGTTTGTATTCGATTATTTCCAAATTGATAGCCAGTTCCTGATAGGTCAGCGAATTCAGTGTTATGGTGTGATTGCGGCAATCGGTTTCAGTGATGTTTCGAATATAAATCATCAGATTAAACTGCTCGTAAGAATTCTTGGAAATTTCCGTGATCGGAAAAATCCACACGCCGTATTTCTTGCTTTCCGATGCGTCGTTAACGAGGTACGAGGCACCATTTATCTTCGTAACTTTCTGAAAACCATCTGTTCTTCGTAAGCACATGCTAGTCCAAACGTCGTCTCCCAGTTTAGTGTAGATAGCTTTACGATAGGACTCGCCTTGGCATAGGGAAAATTTACCTACAAATGTCAATGGAGTATAGCTAAGTTAAGTATGTTTAATTATACTTGAAATTAAATTTAAAACTTGATAATACAAGTACTACAACAGTATTTAAAAAAAAAAATATAGACTTTTGGAACTTTTCAATAATGCTAATACATTGGTTTTATACACACACTATTATTATATATACATATGGAGGGAATTATTAAATTTATATGAAAGAGCAAAATAATATTTTACACATTTTTATTTGTAAAAATTGTCTGTGTGGCAAATTTTTTTTATTTAAAAAGTAACTTCTTTTTCAAGTCGGTCATTTTCTTAGATATTTTAATAAAACACCAATAGTTATAATATTTAGTTTTGTAAATTATACTTTGATTGAATAAATAATCACGGTTTCTTATTTCTTAACATTTTAGGTTTGCTTTAAATATTTAATATACCTATATCATTTTTTTTTAAAATCCAAAACAAAGGAACAAGAATGTGTTCTTTTAAAGGGAAATTATCAGCTTACATTTTTCCACTTGAACATTCAGCACACTCTGGATTTCCTCGCCTGAATAATCAGTGACGACACACCGGTAATTCCCCATGTTTCCGCATTTTGAAGACTGCACAAGATGACTTGTGCTCAACACTGTGGTGTTTCCATCCCCATATTTCTTGACTGTCTCTTGGTTGCCCTTCCAAATGGCCACATATTTAGGACGATTCTCAGCGACACAAGTTATGAGAGCATCTCCATTGCCCGTTATGTTGCTCTTGAACTTTACGGATGTTGAATTTACTGGCAAGAATAACATTGTCAATCATTTAGCAGGTGTAAACGCAAAGCTATTTCACATATACTTACTGTTTAGTTCATGAAATGTATAGTACAATTACTACTCCACTCAAGAGGTTTAAGTATTTCCATATCCTATTTTTTTTTTTTTTAATAAATTTCTTTAAGGTAATACTTTTTAAGACACACCAAGAACAGTGACGTAGCTAATGGGGGGATGATAGTGTGATCCAAACTTTCTTTATACTTAAGTGGAGTATTTTATGACAAAGTGATTTCTTTCTTTTCTTGGAAAAGAGTGATCGGAAAAGGGGGGTGGGGGTGACTAAGACTTTTCACCATTTCAAGCTAGGCCCCCGGTCATGAAGTATAAAAGTTCTTTTCGTCTTCACTAATGGTTTTATTGTAATTTAGCTAAGTATATGTGCAGTTTGAATAAATATGCTTGTATTGTGTTGTATGTTTCTGTATGTCTTTGTATTCAAGTGCATACATTTCATTTTTAAACCTGGTAACAGAAAATAAACATCCTACAATCAATCAATTTACCTTGATATTTTTAACAAATGAAGTGATGTGGACCTACCCTCTGCTTGTATTTTCAATTGAATGTTAAGTCTTTCTTCTGATCCATGTCCCAAGCTGAGATGATAGACACCGTAGTGCGTTTTGTTGAGAACTTTTACCTCAAATGTCAGGTCATGAAAGAGAGACGAATTCGCTATGGGGTAGAGATTAAACTTGATATTGTCTTTGTGTATCCCCTTGTTGACCTTTGAACCATTGACAACAAGTGTCGGACTTCTGTTGGCATGGGAAATGACGCACAAAGAGAACACTGCACTTTGGCCAAGCTGTACCACCTGTGTTACTTGACCTGCTCGCTGACGACATAACCGGGGTCCGCCTTCACATAGAATACACATATTGGCATATTAAACGTATGAAAACATATTAAACACCTAATGTAGGTTTTTTTCTGTGTGCAAGGTTAAAATGATGTAATTTAGTATTATTACTTTTTTTTAAAAATCATTTATTTTATTGTTTAGAATAGTTAACGTTAAAAATAAACACAGCTTTCAAAAGTTTTCTGTAATATTTTTATTTTTTTTATTTTTTAGTTAAATGTTTCATTTTATTTTTTAAAAAAATTATTTTTAAAATCCTTAAGATGTAACAAAAGAGGTTTTAAAACTTTAAACGTGCAGAAAGTAATTAGGTCGATTCCCAATTTGATCAAAGTATTTTGTTTTTGAAGTATTATTTATTATATATTGCGGGAAAAGCTGGCTTGAGGTATTTAATTTTAAAGATTAAGTTCAAAATATACTCACATTGAATCTTTTTACTATTTCTTTTTTTTTTTTTCAATTTAATTCTTTTTTTACATTTTATAGCATTTAAATTTTTTTTTTTTACTTTAGTGGTAATTTTAAAAAAAATTAAAAAAAAAGAACGTAACATTGCAATGGATTTAATGATGAAAAAACATTTAATTTTAAAGATTAAGTTCAAAATATACTTACATTGAATTTTTTTACTATTTTTTTTTTTTTTTTCAATTTAATTCTTTTTTTACATTTTATAGCATTTAAATTTTTTTTTTTTACCTTAGTGGTAATATTAAAAAAAATTAAAAAAAGAGAACGTAACATTGCAATGGATTTAATGATGAAAACACATTAAGAGATAACAAATGATAATTCTAGTATTTGCAATCAACCATCAATAACAATGTCGTTTACTCACAGTTTTTCACATTTAGGTCCAGGCTGCTGTGTACAACACCATAAGACCTCACATGGCAAGAGTAAATGTCCATATGATAACACTGCAACTGGTCAATGGTGTAAGACAGTACACGGTCTCCCAGAGTCTGGTTGAGTTTTTTACCGCCCCATTTCGATATGCCCACCGTTGCGTCCTGCGTGAAGCCAGTCGCGGTGCACACAAATGTTACTGTAGAATTGATGGCAACACTGAAGGTCGATCGTGGTACATCATCAGTGATCAGCTCGACGCCATTGATTGTGAAGGATTCGATCTTGATGGGATCTAAAATGAAATCAATAGATAAATATTTCTACACATTTTGAAATGTTGTTTAACATCATAATCTAATGAGGTACAAAGAAACATCTCTTATCTTCTCTAAAAAAAAAAACAACTAAGAAATAAAATAAAATGTTTACATATTGTTTATTATAAAACTTATTGAGAAAACATAAAAACATTGTGATCCATTGTGCTAATCTTTGCTTTTCCCATATCGGAATTCAGTGTGGATCAAAAATCTAAATAAGGCGTTTGGTCAAACAAATGTTTCCCAGCTTCAATAGTATTCATATCATTTTGTCTTTTATAATGGAAATTGTAACCTGCTCCTTAACACCGGAAAGCCAATTAAACAATTCTGGGTTGATGCTTATTGCAAGACTGAGGCAAACCGTCGTACTTGGTTTGGAAAAACTCAAAACACAATAATAACTGAAGTCTACGATGTCATTCACCGTTTTGTGAATAAGCACCATTTTGAAGACGTTAACACATTGCCTGTAAAGCATGTTGTATTGCCTTCAACTGTCATTGGGAGTCTATGTTTCTTCCAAGATGCTATTACCATTGTCAGGAAATATGGCTATCCTGACAATTTTTGTAAAATTCCCGTGTAATCCTAGGTGGAGCGAAATAAGGAAATCCCTGATAAACGTGCTCAAATGTGGCTTCCCTTATCTCACAGACGCCGCGCAGCAGTTTTGAGTATCCGCGCTGCAAATTGTCATGTAAGTTTGTCTTTGTGTTTGTGGGCTGTAAAATTTTGCACACATTTTTGTTCATAAAATCCAAAAGCATCGTGTATGGAAACCTGCGAATGAACAAAAGTATTCCCAAAATATTTCTTTTCCGAGTCCAGCATCAATGTCAATGGTCACCCAAAATACCAATTCCGAGATGATGAAAACTTTGTGGAACTTGGGGAAAACAAAATGAATTACACACTTTTGGTGCCATAAATCCACACTGTTGTCTGAAATACAACACACACACACACAAACAATAACGTAGAGAGTTTAGCTCACTTCAACGCGTTAAATACATCTTCAAATGCGTTTACAAAGGGCGTGACAATGCAATTATTCAGTTCCTTACTATTTCCACAGAACATGACGCTGCTATTTGATGGGAAATGTTAAAAATTAACTTGGAGATCAGACATGTAACTTTAAATGAAAGCCACCAAGTCAAAAATGATGTCTCGGCAATTGTTTGAGTTTATTTGTGTTATGTGTAAGACGTCGGGAATGTAGCAGCACTGCGTGACAGAAATAAAAACAATCTTTGTGCAAGACGCAAAGAGACTATTTCCTGAAGGAGAAAAGCTCTGAATCTGAAACTTAAAGACATAGAATATGTCTTTCTAACATACAGAAAGCCATTGGCAGATTTTTACCAACAAATTCCAAGGTGCAATCATGACTATTATGGAAAAAAAAAAACGATTTAAGAGGCGAAAATACATGTTCAAAGGGTAAACAGTGGCTTTTTAACAAGATCAAAGAAGCACTTTAAAACTTCCTTTACTATGTGGGTATCGAAAATATATTAGACTGTCAATGTGCATTTGTAGGAATAGGAACAACTTGTATAGGGGAAGGCAGAACTTCCCACAGTTGTTTTAAGCTGCCTATTCCAATAAATGAAACACTAACATGTAAGGTTGGATAAAAGACTAAAACGGAAAATGAAATGGAAAAGGCTAAAGAGATAATCTGGGATGAAGCTTCAATGAACTTAACGTATGCAAAAGAATGCATTTGACACAATGTATGAAGACCTCTTAGCAAAAGATCCAAACGTTTCATCTAAAATCCATTTGGAAGAGCAGTCATTATTTTCAGTGAAGATTTTAGACAAATCCACCACTTTTTTATACAGCAAGTTGGAAATAATTTCTTCATAGATGAAGAAAAGTTAGTGATGGATAAATATGTACGCCCTAAAGTAAGCCAAAACATGTTTGCAAATGTAGACAATGGCCCATCATACCACCGAGGCCATAAATGAATATATGCATATACATACATACATATATATATATATATATATATATATATATATATATATATTTAAAATATTCAATATTAAATATATGTAATTAAAAGAGCACAATAAATAATTGTATGACCTTTACCTTTGACATCATGTTGTGCAGCTGTTCGTCTCAAAACTATTATTATAATGTAAGCAACATATGAAAACATTGTTGTCTCAATTTTTAATTGCTCAGCTACTCTACTTAAATATGATTTACGCTCTAACTGCCTTAGTTTGTGACATTAACGCTTGTTCGTGACTTTTCCTAAGCCTTCAACACAATTAGTGCTGTTTAGACCAGTGGAGATCGAAAGCGGAAGTATTTCTTTAATTCGATTGTGAATAATAGTGACAGTCGTATGACCTATTGACTTTTGGAACTGATGTACTTAAGAAGACTTGATGTGCTTGAAAACACTTCACTCGTGCTTAGTCATAGAATGTCAATCTTTATTGTTTTCTTTACCTGGAACATTAATTTAATTTGACTAATAATGTGTTTTTATTTCTCAAAAAAAAAATTACTTTTATCGATTGTTGTTTGTGTTTATTTATTTATAAATGTTTCATAAATTTTATAGCGTCTTATTTATAATAACTTTTACAAAAGGTTTCCAATTTTATTCATTCCGAATCCCAAATTGATAGAAATGTTAAATAAAAACAACACATATTTGAAAAAATGCTTTTACCAGTTTAAATTAATTACGGGACCACGAACAGATGCAAAGGTTTTATTATGCTTTTTTTAAAGGTGATGCGTTCCTAATTAAATTTGTAAAAAACTAAAGTGTGTTATAAGACTAGCTTTTTTGTAAGTAGTGTGATAAGAAACAAACAATTTGTAAATATACATATATATATATATATATATATATATAT
>CAXITT010000326.1:247568-285914 GCA_964033795.1 Lymnaea stagnalis
ATATATATATATATATATATTAAGATGAAGAAATGAATAAAATGGGCCAGGGTTCCTAACGTAAAATTTAGATGAGAGGAAGGGATGGAATAAAACTGTGTTTAATTTGTCTTTAAATAACCTCCTCTATCTTGTGTATTATTCACATTCTATATACCAATAGCACTTATTAATTTAGCCCTTTTGACTTGTTTAGAACAGGGACAAAAGGGCTTGTTTACTGCTGTTGCACGGTTGTTCACCGAAACGGTCTCCAATGTGATGATTGTTCTCCCCTAAGTATTTATTTTAGCCACTTTTACAAAGAATGGAGTTAATCACGTTACCAGTTTAGTGTAGGCAACGAATTTTGTATAAATTTTTGTTTTTAAATGATCTTGTTTTAATGAATGTAATGCCATAGAAGGCGCTGTGGAGAGGGGGGTATGGTTAGAACTGGTTTTCATAAACAAAAAAAAACCCAAAATATTCTTATTGATAAACACCAAACGATATGAGGGCATTTAATTCAAATAAAATCAGCCATTCAACGGTACTACAAGACTCACTTCGGTTAGTTGTAACAAGGTTTGATGAGTGCATAGTATAATCACATTAAACCCTACATAGATTATTATCTTTATATATTAATTTTCTAGAACTTAAAGTGACGAAAGAATAAAGTAATTTTTTTTTTAGCCTTACTTAAAATCGTTAATACTTGTTTAGATTTTTAACCATGAGAATAACAGTTTTAATATGCCTCAAGGATTGTATGGTTGAAATATGTTTCAAATATTTTTAGTGATACACAAACTGTAAACTTAATTAAAGAAAATATATAAAATTTTCCATGAATTTTTAAACTTGTTTAGTTTCGATTGTTGATGTAGCCATAGGGATAATGACTTTAATGTGTTAAAGAATCGGTTTTAGTGAACGTCTTTATCTTAGCAGCGTGCCTTAAATGATGATCCAGGTCATTGCCTACATCGTCTTCAACCATATGCATTCTATTCACCATGTTGTGCTCTTGGGGCAAGGCAAAAACTTATATTGAAAGAATTGCAAATATTTAATTGTTTAAAAAAAATAATTAAAAAAACAACAACAAAAAACTTCTTGAATAATTATTGATTTCTAAAAGATATCACAATGCATCACTTAGGATATTAGTCCCGGATTAATTTGCAGTTCATAAAGCAATGAAGGTAAGCAATTGATTGATTTTTTTAAACGATCAAAAACTATTCCTTTCTTTTTTCAAATTGACTTAAAATAGTTATTTAAAAAAAAAACAAAAAACATTAAAATAATAAAATTAATTTGTATCTATAATTGAATTGTAACTTGTTATTATTTTCTATAGGTTAAAAACCAACATTAACAATCTAAACAAAATGAACACTAATAAATAATTGAATACATAATGTGTTTAATTTCTTAAAATTAAAAATAAATAGATAAAATAAATAGTCAAAGACATCTCATTTAAATATAAAATAAAACGAACGAAAAACTCAACTCTAAAATACTAGCTTAATTTCTTATGAATCAATGCACTTTACAGCTACTGAGAAATGGGCTAATTTGTTTTAACAAGTACAACGTATATATTCTATAATAAATTGTGTTTTGACTGTGTCTTTCCTGGTTTCGGTTTTGCACTTGTATTATTAACTAAACAATCTTAAGTTGAATACATTATATTAACATTGAGACTTGTCAGTTTTTGTTGTCATTTCTACAACGTAATATCATTTAACGCATTTAATACGTTGTATAAAGAATAATTGTGTAGATTTTTTAAACTTATTAACACACCACTTATGTAAATAGGTTATGTTTCTTTCAGTGAAATCAACGAATGTAACCAAACAATAATTATTTTATCAATTAACAAATACATGTCTTGCGTTATATCCAATAATATCTGATAAAATTGCTTAAGTAAAATATGCTTATGTATTTAAGAAAGACTAAAGAGACAAAAAATGTCATATAAGATTACTATCTAGAAAAAAAGTAAAACTACTGATTAAGAAAATTAGATCTTTGACACGACTTGGCCTAGATTGTGGAAAATTAGAATTAAATAAATATTCTCTCATTCATATAATTAAAGCTATTTGTTTCATGCCCCCCCCCCTTTTCTTTTCCCAATTTTGAATTGGCAATTTTTTGTCAAAAATATAATTTTCATAAACATTCTAGCTTTCTTCCTTGTCTTTTTGAAAATAATTTTTCAAGTACTTCACTTATGGTATCAAGGACACACTCGAAGTGAGTGCGAATCGTGGTTGACATATTCAATCTAAGTGGATATTGCTTGAGAACTTTTTCACTCTAATATACGGTCTTGTTTAATAACAATGGGGAAGACAGAGATGATACTGTAAAACATCCATTTGCATTTTTTTAAAAAGTTACCCATAAAAGATTAATCAGTCAGGAAGAATAATAAAACAGAAATAAAATCATGAACAATTATGTATTGTTTATTGTTAGTTAAATTTTTTAAAAAAAGATTAGATATATAAATATATAACTTACATGGCAGTGTTCAGTAAAATGAATGCCCTAATTAATTATGTGTTGAAATAAAATAATAACTCTTTTTTTAGAGAGAGAATTAGAGAGAAAAAAATGTTTTTGATATTAAATGAATAAAGTGTTCAAATTTATCGGAACTTTCGTCACCCGTGTAACAGAACCAAATGCAGTGTCTCGTATACAAATACTTGCAGGACAGTCTCGACAGAGCAACACTTCTCAAACTGTCTTTCCACGAGACCACTTTTAACATTTATTTCACCTCCCTGTCACCCCTCCCTGTTATAAGAGCCCTGACCTAAAAAAAAACCCATAAAACTATCTTTTCATTTACCTAAAGAATTTTGTTGTTTTATTTTTTTTTCCCCGGGGGAAAAAGGGGGGGGGGTGGGTTGTTTCCAAGAAATATTGCCAATTTCGTTAACTACTGAACTAGAATACGCCATTACACGAATTACAACTATACATATTTTAAAAACAAAAATTTCAAATCATGTTTTCTTAACCGTTTATAATATTTACGTTGATTAATTTACGTTCATTTGTGTTGTGACAATAAAAACATTGCATAAAAAGTAACAAATAATTATATTTTCAGGTTCTTGCTAGATTCTCAAAAAAAAATTCTACTGAAGACACACAAAAAAACGTTATAAATTTTATTTCAACATATTTGCATATGTAATTTCTCCTTTCAGTAAAAACATACACTATACTTACCTATAAACTATTAGGAAATGTAACACATACTCATAAAGGTATAGTTAATCAATGAATATTTTGATTCATTATAATTTTAAATCTTTTTCATAATTACCATGTAGAAGAAATGTTATTTATTTATTCAAGTTTTGTTTTGAAAGTTGATTCCCATTGATGAAGTTTCAAAGTGCTGTAGTCTGCTGTTCGCTAATGGTCCCTACTATAGCGTCTCTCAGTTTATGCAAACCTGTTAAAGAGATGGAACAATTCTTTCATGAAACTTAAGCCGAAATGAAATCATGTTAAAAGACGATTTCATCACATATAATACATATGATGTTTAACACATTTACCGTACGTTAGATAGTTTATGGTAATAATTCATTGAATTTAATTGTAACACTAAGTCATAAAGTAAATATAAACCTATCAGAAATCCACATAAATTAACGTATGTGTGTATATATATATGTATACGTTTATCTAAGTAAAACTTTTTCAATTGGTTCATAAATTGCTTGCTATAAAAAAAAAATTGTTTAAATTATGACTTTTTAAAAATTGTTTAGTATACACATTTGAACAAATTTAAAAATGAATTACTTTAATTTTAGAATATCTGATTGCGTCTAAAGGTTAATTTAACTAATATTAAATAAGCAGAAACAAAGGAGAAAGGAGTGAGATTAAGTGGTTTTCAACAACATTTCTTTGTTGGTACGGCTTATGGAATATCCCCCTAACTATAGGTACAGACTTTCAATAATATGTTTTAAGATTTGTAAAAAAAAAGAAATAGTAACAATGACAAAGTTTATTCTTACAGCGACAGATGACGTGTATCACAACACCTGTGCCGCCCACAACGACAAATGTTAGGACAGCAATAATAATTACTGTTTTCAGCCCTTTCGTGTAGATGTTTCTGACTGTATCTGTTTTAAGAAACAAAAGTTCATGCGTTTGGAGAATAGCATAATGCTATTTTAAGATTTCAACGTATCTTTACATACTTGGTAATTACCTATTTTGTGGTTTGAGGTTAATTTCTTTTAGTTCTTATTTTATTTATTTATTTATTTTTTAAATGGCTTGTGCTACTTCGCTTCCCCCCCCCCCGCCCCTTCCACCCAACCTTTAAATTTAACTAAGAAACTTACTTGGCTTTAATTTATTTTTTATTTTTTTTTTTTTTTTTTTTTTTTAATGGCTTGTGCTTCTTCGCTTCCCCCCCCCCCCCCGCCCCTTCCACCCAACCTTTAAATTTAACTAAGAAACTTACTTGGCTTTAAAATGTGAACCACGAGCTCTAGGGGCTCCCCTCCGGCAACACTCAAACGTGATCTGCCGTAATCAGATGCGGCTATGGTCCGTATGGACACCCCGACATCCCACTCCAGCAGACGGCGGGAACGTTTGAGTTGGAAACGGTGGGAGCTGTTCGGGGAAGTTGATAAGATCAGTCCGTTCCATGTTACCGTCAGGTTGGTATGGACGTACGCTTTGACACAGAGGGGCAAGAAGAAGGCGTCCCCAACGGATTTGACGTGGTCTTGGGTGACGTCTGTGTTGTCACAAAGAAGAGGTGGACCTTGACACAGATTCGATTTTATTTCATGAAAGAAGACTGTGTAACAATGTATCAATATTCTTTTTAGTGCATTATGATTAGATCAGCTAAAACACCAATATCCAAATAGTACCTTCTTCAACCCAATTAATAAATACGTGCTCATAATTAAGATAATTGAAAAGTACGTAGAGGTTGATCAGTATAGATTTATCATAATATTGATACTGAAGAATTGTTTAAATAGTTTAGATCTATATTTGCATGTAAATCTATTTTTTTTAATTAGTTTTCTTCTTAACAACAAAACAATATGCTTTTTAATAAAACCTTATCGTATATTATATAATATATTTGCATTTGTCACTATTAAAGCATTTGTGCTGACCTAATTTTTTCAACGTAGAGATGAGGCTTTACCACTTGCCTCTCCCTTATATTTCTTTTGATAATGACGTTTTTTACTAAAGGTGTAGAGCTGTTCAAAGCCAACTCTAACTTAATTGGAAAAAAAAAAAGATGTTTCAGTTCTACTTGCTCTAAAGAATGCTATCGGGTGATGCAATTTTCACAAATTCTTTTCTGAAGTGTTCTATCTTCATACCTATTCAAAAGGTCGCCAGTAGTCCAGCCGAGATAGGTTTTTAAAAAGTCATTTACCAGACGTACCTTACTTATTGGCGCCTTACGAGATGTTCCTCTATGTGTGTCTAAATTAATATTTGTATTTTCTAAGCATTATACTTTTTCACTTTCTGTAAGTGAACATATTTTGATCTAGATACTTGAGTTGTGTTTTTATATCCATTTGATAGTAAAACTAAACTGAATATTGTTAATATGAACCAATTTGGTATCTTTTATTAATTTTTTTTATTATTTTTTTTTTGGTCCACTGTTTTTAAGAACAATTGTTACGTATTGTTCATTTAACGAGCCAAATCATAACACCGATGAAATTTGCAAGCAAAAAAAATGAATCATATAATTTACGTAAAATCAGCATTTAAAATCGAAAAAGAGATACAATTAATTATTCTACTACATAGTTTTAAAATACTTCTAGAGCGTACAATCAAGAACAGCGAGTCCTAGCATTGATGCTGTCGATTCTGCGCTTGTGTTGGCGTGTGCCGTACAGTAGTAGGCACCACTGTCGTTACACTTAACTTCTTCAACGCCATACGTCAGGAGCACCTTATTTTCAGTCGTGTTAAGTGTCGTCAATTCACCCTTCGTGATGGACAGTTGAAATGTCTGGTTGGTGAACTCAGCTTCACAAGTCTGGATTACATTGTAGCCTTTTGTCAAAACGTACACTGTAACATTATTGTGAAGTGTAAGCAGTGGACTTTGATCAACCCTGAACGATCTTATCCGTGGTGGCCCTGAGAGAAGCCAAATAGCAAATTAATTATTGATTTTGTAGTAGCTGAGTATTTCACATATGGTTATCCTTAATACGTCTTTTAATTTACCCCAAATAACACAGAAAAACGCTACCTTTACACAAAGGGATTCTTAACATGATGTTTGAAAGTGATACGTTAGCAAGTCAGAGAAAGCCTCGGGACACAATTAAATAAAATAAAATATTAAAACTTACTATGGAAATACAGCTCATGGATTTCTCAAGGCTTTTCACGTAAACCCATCAACTTGAGAACCCCTGATCTGCTCTCTAGCACAAACATAGCGTTTCCTTTAATTCAATACCATCATTTTTGTTTTAACCAACAATGTAATCCCGTGACGTTTTACCCAACAATGTAATCCCGTGACGTTTTACCCAACAATGTAATCCCGTGACGTTTTACCCAACAATGTAATCCCGTGACGTTTTACCCAACAATGTAATCCCGTCACGCTTTACCCAAACAATGTAATCCCGTGACGTTTTACCCAACAATGTAATCCCGTGACGTTTTACCCAACAATGTAATCCCGTGACGTTTTACCCAACAATGTAATCCCGGGACGTTTTACCCAACAATGTAATCCTGTGACGAAACAGTTTATGAAAATTTAAATTGTGTAATTTGTCTTCATCTGTATAATGTCGATGAAAAACAATATATGTTTCTACGAAAATCCTTTATTAACACTATTGTGGCGGTGACGATACGTGAACCTCACATCAGCTAACGCTACTTGGCAAAACATGAGTTTGAGCAACGCACTTCATCAAAAGTCAGCAAATAAGTCTAACTCCTGTGATGTACTAATTTGTGTACCCATCGCACACAGCTTTTACAGACCTATCCAAGAATTAAGATAATTATTATTTGTGATCATTTGTCTGTTCTAACCTCGTTTCATTTTCACTTCGAACGAGTAGTTCCTGTCCAAGTGTGTCACTCTGACGTCATATCTCTTGCAGTCACCCAGGCTGACGTTGACAATCTTGATTTCGATATAAGAAGAGCTCAACTCTCCACTCCAAACGTGTGACACGTTTAGTTTCGTTGCGGTGACGTCACTGTCGATGACGTGCGTGGTGTTATCGATCATGACGTCGTCCTGTAGGACACCGTATGTATGAACGCATACCGCTGGTGAATCACCAAGTTGGGCGTAGACGACTTTATGTGTAGCTCCAAGGAAGCAAACATTTTCTGTGGTTTCTGGTGGAGATTACAAAAATGGTGCTTAACATTTCTGCTAGTAGCAATTTTGCACCGATCTTATACAAATTCATGACCAACTAGTGAACTATGCTTAGCTACAGGCTTAAGAAGCTAACAAACAAAAACAAAATGCAAATTCGGCAGATTGATATATTCTCATCTGTGTGACTCATTGAAGAAAGTTTTCATGTATTTAAGCAGATAAGATTTCCCTTGCCCAGAGAACGTATACTTTTTATAAAGTCTTAAGTCCAATTTTTGTTTCTTAGATAACTTTTTGTATTGAGTAAATCCTTTTAATGGAGGAAAAAATGCTTGTACGTTCTATAGTAAATCTCATAATACTGCCTTTTAAATGTTACTAAAATTAATGTATTATTTATATGCATCGTTAAGAGCCATGTTACCTGCAGCATTTCGCAGGTAAAAAGTATATGTTAATTGCTTCGATCCTGTGAAAATCAGAATGACAGCATATCTTGTCAGGTCGTCATCCTTAATGGTGTCCATGTTGAATTCCACTGCGATGGGCTCCCCATTACTGGACGTAACAACTGTGTAGTAAATCTTTGCATTCGTGTTGTTCAGTTGTATCATTCTGTTGTTAACGTATACTTTCTCGAGAGAATCTTTGTATACTGATTTAACGCATAAACTGATTTTAAAAGGAGCTTCCTTCTTCGGAAAATATATCATATTTGGTTTGGCTTCTCTGCAGAAGTCTGGATCATTATCTGTGAAGTAAAATACAATTTATTGTTTAGGTTCGATATTGATACCTTCATTATTTTAACTGGTTTAAATTGTCCAAAACATTTTTTTAAAATATTACTATTGTCTTTATGATTGCTCGCCCAATATATTTTCGTATGATTATTTATGTTTAAAAAGGAGTAGCCTACCTCATTTTATTAACAATAAACATTAAAAAGTTAAATCTGTTCAAAGTTCAAATAAATTTATCCTAAAAATAAATGATAAATACCTACAAGTTCTATGTTGTATATCGTCCAAATAAACAAACGATAAACGAATATCTTCAATACATTTCAAAACATGTTTTTTTGCAAAGCTTTCTAACGTACCATGTTTTAAATAAAGGTTGAATCTGATGTAGATATATCTGTATGATGTAGGCTTGATACATAAAAGATGTGTACCGATGTCTTTGCGAGTGATGTTTCGTATGAACAAGTTAAAGTAATAGTCAGCGTCCCCACCAACGTTTCTTTTGTACATGGATACAACGTATTTCGTTTGGCGGTTGAAAAAGTTGATGGGTAAAGAGATGTTATTCAAAGCTACGTGTGTTGACTGGCCGAACTCCGATGTAACGCAAAAAAACACAGTGGATCTCATGCCAATAACGACTGAGACATTTTGAGCCAAAGTCTCATTATCACACACTTGAAGTTTTCCTGCAAGCGTTATACAGTGTTAGATAAGATAAAATAATGTTCATATATTAATATTATAAACAATAATTATCAATTATTTATGAAATGATTTTAAAAAATCTTGTATTTAAAAATTCAGTCAAAAGAAATTATTTTGTGCATATATAATTTTATGGAATCTACTTCACCTGATTGAATAAAAGTAAAAATTTGTTTTACACACACTATGCGTTTAACATTCTAAATTAGCTTGACTAACGAGTCTCCACCTCCGTTCACGTAGCAAAATATTGTCTTCTTAAGAAACATCTTATCGCAGGACAACTTTTCATTACCTAGCTTTAAAAAAGTAAATATTTCAAATCCATAAGCACCTGTAATATTAAGGTTGATTCTTCTGTTTAGCTCAAATCCCGTTGCAAACGTGATCTTTAACTTCAGATACTTCACTGTATCCTTGGTAACGTTGGCCAACTCGATGGTGTTGATGTCATTGTCACCAACCCTCGTCACGACCAATCTGTACTGCGATA
Organism: Lymnaea stagnalis; assembly: GCA_964033795.1. Classification (NCBI taxonomy): domain Eukaryota; kingdom Metazoa; phylum Mollusca; class Gastropoda; family Lymnaeidae; genus Lymnaea; species Lymnaea stagnalis. The sequence continues at coordinate 256,930 of CAXITT010000326.1, forward strand.
CTGACCCCGGAATGATCCGTTTGCTGTTGATAGAGACATGGTGGCTCACATTCTTCTTATTGCGGACACAAACCGAAGACGTGGCCGAGTGTCCCAATTGGACGTCAATTGTCGACATTGACAAAGTATCATCACACCAGGCAATGTCATCTTTAAAAGAAAATAAAGAGATTTCATGTAAACCAAGCTGAACAAATTTTAAATATATACCAAAAATTATGCAACCTTTTTCTGAAAAGTTGAACATTTATCATTGATTCATGGATACCTATACACTTTTTTTTAAATTTATCATTGGCACCAGATTTCGATTTTTTTTTTTTGTAAATAAGAGATAGGTTTTGTTTAATATCGTTTATTGTTGATTTTTCTTTGTTATGTTTCCATGTACCAAGGCGCGGATGTTGAGTTTGATTCAAATAAAATAAAAACATGTTTTAAACCGAAAAAAATCGCTTCATGTCATCGTGTTCTCCTATACCCTTTAGAGCCGCGCAATGGTATAATCCTGCCGCCCTTTTGTTGGGGAACCATGACTTGTACAAAATGTTAAACAGACTCTTTTTTCAAAAGAGGAATTTACTTTTTTTTATATATTTTCATTGTGTATCAATTAATTGGTGTTCATTTTAGTTTCATTTGACATGTTCCAAAATCAGATGTCAAACTGCAGAATGTCCTAAGTTAACCCAAAGTAGATGTGTTCTCGATACTGACACTAATGCACATATCGTTAACTGTGGTCAAACTCTTTGTACGCAAGGTCAGTAACCCATGTGTTTTTTTATCGGCATTATAGTTATAATAATACTGAGATATTTCAAAGCAAATGCAATCAAATCTTGAAACTAAAGGAATAAAAAAGAATGAACAAAACATCGTAGAAATAGTGTGTATAAAAAGAGTCAATTCATTACCTACCTTGACATAATATAGTATGGACGAGTGAAAAGTATAGAATCAACTGAGATATCCATGCCTTTGTCATCAACACAAACATCGTGATTTGAACTAAATTTGTATTTATTAAGACTTATCCAGTAACAGCCCGTGTTATTATTTTTCTACACATTTTTACTTTTGTATAAATCAAGTTAAATTCTTTTCAAATCCCGGCACTACTCGACACATCACAAACGTTAGTTACGTCTGCACAGCCTTTTTTTCATGACTTTTTTAGTTGAAACATTGGGTTATTTAATCGTCACTGCGTATCTTTAGCAAGTAAAACAATGACGACAAAATAGAGCCATTGGTATACAACATACCTTAAATGTTCGTAGTGAATGGACATTCCTATTCTTGATAATGTTTAAAGCAAAACAAAAAACAACCCAACTCACTACATATAATGATCGATCAAGTAAGACAACTAAGACTGTTAAACAACTTGTCTTTAAATGAATACACTATTTAGACACACTCATGCTATTTAGCTGTTTAATTATTTTTGTCTCTCTGAAAAAAACAAAAAAAACAATGATCATTAAATTACTTCCTTCTTTAAATTTAAGTATACACCATAAAGTTTAAAGTTAGGATGACTCAAAGTTAAGACTAAAACATAAAGGAGGAACTGTAGTACTATAACAGAAACTGTACTCTGCCAGTTTATAAACAGGGTCATGCATCGGTAAGGGCGAAGGGGCTTGTCGCCACGGGCGCCAAAATCGTATTTAGATTGGAGCTTAACAGACAAATAGAGGAAGAAAAAAACAAATCCAGTCAACTTCACACAAACACAAAGGGCGAAAACCTTTGCACGTTTGAATGGTCTGCCCCTTGAGCATTTTTAATATGTGTATTGCTGGGTCACTTTTCCTGGGTTACGGACTTGCCACTACAATTTAAATAACGATTTACTTCGACATGATGTCCCAAAGTTATTACGATTGTATACTATAACAAACATTAAAATAAAAACTGTGTTTAATGTTCAAGTTACGATCTTATAAAATTATAGAATTTTACTTTTAATAAATTTGAGTAACAAAAACATAAAACTACCTTTTATTTGTCCTTTTTTTTTAATCAAGCAATGGCCCTGACTTGAGCAGTATTTTGTTTGAAGTGAGGGAGAGCTAACCCACTCTCTTGTCCTTGCCCATTTGTTTTAATGGCAAGACTTAGATGACTGGAAATAGACTAGAAAGCAGGTGATGACCAGCAGAGAGTGTGTGTGAAATGTTTGCGTTCTCTAGCATTGTGTCCATGTCATTCTACCTACAGGACTCCATCTCCCGGTTTGATTTCAGGGCTTTACCTCTCCTGATCTGCAACTCAAGATCAACCAGGGCGTTGAAATAATATAACGCAGCAATTTTCACTTTAAAAAAAAATCGATAATCCTGCTGAATCTGTTTACTCTTAAGACACATATCGTCAAAGTTTAACATGTGCATTGCACAACTGTCTTTTATTTAAAGAAATAGTTAAACGTATTTGTGCTTACAGATAGACTTCTGCAAAGACATGCTACTATAACATTTACTGTGTAGCAACAGATGGGTCAGATGACCAATTCTGTGACGTTCAAGTTAGAGTAGAAATAAAATTATGTAAACATGTCTAATGGTTAGCGGCGGTTCCCCATGGAGCCACTAATGGGGACCTCTGTGTTATGTGGCATGATATCTTCAGGAGATTGGACATTGGCAGAAGAAGATGATGTTATGGCAAGGAGCGCCCATCGCACTTCATTTGGGACACGGAGGCCAGAAAGCTTTTAACAGGCTATTCTAAACTAATTGATTTGATAGTGAGCTTATCGTGATGAAAAAGATGGATGTTCATATAGATATAATATATAAATATCTTAAAATGGGCTTGAGACATTGATCCAAGAAACGACTTCCAAGACGTAAAAGAATCTTACATTTGAGCAGTATTTAAATTTAAAATATAACCAGCACGAAATGCATCATATTTACCAACAGTTTTTTAATTAATATAATCGCAATGGGATATCAGACATTGTTGGTGGATGCATACATGTATAAACGTATATTGAGATCTGTTTTGATTAGGTATAATTTGGAAAAATGAAATGAACTAAAGCAACACATTTTTAATAGCTGCAATAGTAGTTCATATTGGTTTTAATGTAACTAACTGTGCTTTCTTTCATATAATTAGGTAATGTTATTGGAGAGCACTACCGTCAGTTCAAATTTTCCAAAGAAAATAGAAATACATATATACATATTTATATTTACATATTATTAGAGAATATTATATAATAATGTGTGTGTGTATATATATATATATATATATTCATTATATATATATATATAATTTATATTTTTATATGTATTATTATTATAAGTAGTTTTATATAGCGTGGTGCCCTAGCCTAGAGCTGGGGTCACTATGCTGTACATACAATTTAACAAACATAAACAAAAACAAAAACTTAAAAACTTTATAGACATACAGACATTAAATAAAAAAAAACAAATGTATATTGTAAGGAAATCGACCTTAGCTCAACTCGTTTCTCAATCTATTTTCTTTGGATGGTAACCTCTTTCACTCTTTCTCTTTTGCTGCAACCCACATTGACTTTTAGACTTCCACTTTATTGGCTCTGATCGACAATCAAGACTTTGCACTTCTGCCCTGACCGTCCCTGGTTAGTATCTTCTCATGCCTATTCTGGCCGCTAGACTGTCCGGCAAGCCCTGCGTCCGACTAACTCTCTCCAGCTTCGCTCACTCAGCGTACTCGGCTTCTCTTGGCTTGTCTCTGCTTTACTCTCCTTAGTACATGTTTAACTCCATCTCAAATCTAACCATCCCCTCTGATAGCTCCACGAGCCGACCGAAGTGTCCCCAAGAGATTACTTCTCAGTGCTATTCTAATTCTAAGGCCAATTATCTTAGTGCCACCGTCACGCTCGTGCTTGATGGTCAGTCTTGGCACCCTTTGTTTTCCCTCTCACACCTGCCTTATTACCTCCCCTGCCTTCTAAAGTCTTGATTTATACTAATTTCCTGTTTAACGCGTAGTTTTCTGGGTCTGTGGCGTCTGCTACAATCTTATGCGCGTGTGATTCGCCAGTTTCCGACCATGGGTTTTACCCCTCATCCCTGCCCTGTGCATGCCACGTTTTAATTTACCTGCGACCACTGTCAATTAGCCAAACACCTGGGCTGAACTCTCTACAATATTTCAAACTATTTTACATGTCAAGCCATGGACGACACCCAGTAGGCTCGTTTTTCGGTCAGAGGTGGGAATCAGTCAGGATAATAGAGTTTAAACAGATGTGTTTTGAGTGCAGTTTTGAAGGCTCTGATCGTCGGCATATTGCGGATGTGTAATGGAAGAGAATTCCATTTTTTGGGGGCACAGAAAAGAACGATCGTTCACCGTATGTTTTTGTGCGAGTCTTGGGGACAGATAGAATACGCGCATATTCGGATGAGCGAAGCTGTCGAAGGGGTGAAAAGACAGAGAGAAGTTCGGTTAGATAGGAAAAGAAGGAATCGAGAAAAAATTGTGGCGGATAACAGAGAGTTTGTAGTCAATCCGTGCTTGTACAAGGAGCCAATGAAGTGAATGAGGTAGTGGTGTGACGCGATCAAGTTTTTTTTAGCCTTTAGAATTAGCATAGCGGCTGAGTTTTGAACTTTTTTGTAATTTTTCTAAGAAGTATTTTGGTGAACCTGATAAAAGAAAGTTAAAATAGTCAACAAGACGAGAGAAAATTAGAGCACAGACTAGGGTTTCTGTTGCACAAACTGTGAGGTATTGGCGGATGGAGCTGATCTGACCACGAATAGTGGTGTATGCAGAGCGACAAATGTGAGAGATATATATGATTATCATGAGACTTGTTGTTTATTAGATAACCAAGATTCCTGGCAGCGATTGTAAACTGTACATCGGAGTCCCCGACTTGAAATGAAGTGGGGAAAGCTGAGTTAAAGGATAATTTCTGATCGTGAATAAGTAGTGTTTCCGGTTTGTCATCGTTAAGCATCATTTTGCTGAGTGTCATCCATGTATTGACATCATCAATGCTCTCCAGCAAAGTCCGGATAGCAGAATCAACAAGAGATTGATGAGTATGCTTGTATAGCTGTGTGTCATCTGCGAATGACTGGCTCTCCACAGCAAGCTTCCCGAGCAAGGCGAGCAGTGGCCTGGTATACATTGTGAAAAGAATCGGGCCCAAAACGGACCCCTGTGGAAACCCTTTACACTAAGTCAGAACTGCCGGAGAGACAGCCATCGACAGCGACCGCCAAAACTGGTATATACCAATATATATATATATATATATATATANTATAAAAATATAGATTTGTACATATTGAAGATTGATTTATGTTAGGAAGAAAAAAATATTTTTTTTTTTAAAGTGGTAGTTGGTCTATTACATAAGAGGTTATTATCGATCACTAAATAAATTATTATGTACCTTTAAATTTGCATAACCTTTTATCGCAGTTGAACGCTCTTCAACGTTCACTCACCTATTAAAAACTATTATGTGCAAGATAACCTTAAACTTGCACTTATTTTACCGTGAACCAGTTACAGAAACTGATACCGGTAGTGTAGGATTATTCTATGTGAATGATAACATTTATTGTGACACATAACATGCACATACACATAATTTGCCGTTATTTTGTGATTTGATAAATAAAAATACAGCCATTATTTTTAGATTTCCCGTTGTATTTGAACGGAGTCAACTGTTATACATACATACATAATTTTGTAGTTTAATTAAGTAACAACAGGGAAACAGTTTCTAGACTTGTGTAAAGTTTCGTTCTGAAAGCACCCACAATATTCTTCACAAATCTGCAGGAATTGTGTTCAATGCTGCATTGCAAATTGAAATAAAGTCCTATTGAATTTGAACAAAGTAAATCAATATAGCCGGCAGTTTGATAAAACGGTCAGTTTATAAAGGAACTCGTTGTTAACTGTGATTCATGCTATTTACTTGTTTACATGGTGCCCAGCTAGATTATGTTTCACAGACTGGCCAAACTAGAAAATGTTTACCCATGTTAGCTAGAACATGTTAACCATCTGGCTTTGCTAGATTATGTTAACAATCTGACTGGCTAGAACATGTTAACCATCTGGCTAGTTGAAAAATGTTTTTTATAAATGTATAATTATGTGAACAAAAAATATCTGAATAGACATTACATTGACTCGTTGAACCAATAGTACTAATAAAGGAATAGTTAAATCAACCATAGTAACATATTAGGCATTACAAGGATTCTACTGAATGAAAATTACACACACTTATATATATATATATATATATATATATATATATATATATATATATATATATATATATTATATTTTATATCTTATAGACTTATAGTAAATATTTTATATTTTTTTTTATATTTATAAATATATATATGGTATGGCATATTTCCGTCTACGGGAGACGATAGATTATCTTTATTGTTTTATATATAGATAGATAGCTGGATGGATGGATGGATGGATGGATGGATGGATGGATGGATGGATGGATGGATGGATGGATGGATGGATGGATAGATGTGTATATATAAATTAGACGGAGTCACTAAATATGGCTTTTTTATCAACCAACAAAGTATTCAGATGCGTTTATCTGAAAAAGTTACATTTTGTAAGCACATTGAGTTATTATTCTGGGCATTCCCGTTCATATCTATAGCTTTGGTATGGCGTAATAAGCCATAAATTCCCGTGGTTATGTTTAAAATAGCCTGACCTTGATTTAAATATAGATACAACACGGATAACAACAAATAATAGTTTTATCAAATTAATATAATTATAAAAACTTAAATGTTTAAATTGACAGAAAAAAAACATTCAATCAATATATTTACATTTTATTTATTATAAGACTGTGCGCTGAGCGTTAAAATAATAAGAAATCTTGTTATTCATCAGTGGTCCTCAAAGAAGGCGATACCACACCCCTGGGGTAATGGGACATACCAGGTGGCGGCCAAATGTCTTGGAGATGGTGGGGGCGCTAGAAATCGCTTTAAGTGGGCGCTGCGTAATGGCATAAGAATACGTTTTCAATTAAAATGAGGCATATTGAAAAAAATAACATAAAATAATATGATTGTTGGTGTCAAATGAGTGTAACGGATGTCTTTACTATCATGTATCCGTTCATCGCTAAATTCTGGCTGCTAAAAAGATAAAATAACCCAAAGACTGTCATGTGTGCAGGTAATTATATGTAGTCATTCAATCCAGATTTATTTTTGAGTATTTCAAACAGACTATATCTTGAAGGATGCAGACTTTACTGTTAAATTCTGAAACCCATTGGCACACATGCTTCTCATGGGGCTTAACTCAATGTTACAACACATAACATTGCTTGTAAACAAGAGCATATATTGCATATCAAATATTTGTTAGATTTAATTATAATGTATTAGCAATTGCAGTAGAACAAGATGAATCTTTCTTAAATTAAACAAGTCTCTCTTAGTTTAAAAATGAAAATTAATTCTATTCAATTGTATTATTGGCCGTCATCATTCCCTGTTACACACAGGGTAGAGGTAAAAAGGAAGATGCAAGATGATTACATTATTTGACATTACTTTATGAGCTTAGCTTATGCTACTTAGTAGTGTATCCTTTTTTGGGTTTGCCTACAGTAAGCAATGCTTGGTAAAAATTTTAGTGGGAAATGATTAAAGAGCTCCTTTTTTGTATTCTCAATAATAAATATTAAGTTTGTTGGTTTTTTGTCGGCCTTGCTGGAGAAGAGAAGTAGCACACATAATAAACATAGTACATTCATTTCTTTTCATACAAATGGTGAAAAAGAAAACTGTTTTTACATTCCTCGTGTATTCTTGCTTGGGCACTTTTATAGTTTCCTGCCTTATCGGCTGCATTGTCATCTGTTCTATGACATATCCTGTTTTATAGCTTGTGTCGACAATTGTAGAAATATTTCTAAAATTTCACACTGCTTTTCAAATGGTATTATATAAGGTAAAATAAAATGTTGTTTCTTTCAAATGGGAGCAATCTTGCGTGGGATCAACATTAACAGCAAAGTAGTTGGCAGCTTTACTGTCCTCCTAATTTTGCTTTATTCATCAGGAACATTCAGCAGATATCCCTGAATATCTTTTTGTTTTGGCAATAGGCACGGAGATAGGGTATTCAATGTTGTTTTCCCTTTCCTTACGACACATGTTCATTTAGAGTTAAGCCCCAAACGAGATAAAAATTTGATAACCCCAATTTAATTTCAACGATTTTTTTCCCCCCAAAACACTAGGAATTTCGACGCAAAGCAAGCAGCCCGTTTTCTAATGGTTGACCAGTTGACAGATTCTGTGTTAGTTGATTCCTCCTATAGATTTAAAATGCCTTGGCCATTCGAGAGGTCCCTTTTTTGCCCCATTTGCCACGGAAGAATGTATCGGCTTCTCCCCCCCCCCTCCTAAGTCTTGAAGATATGCGGGACTAAATTTCAATTTTTTGTGACATGTTGTCTAAATAAGTGCAGCTCCCATATAAGGAGCGTGTCATGGACACACCTCCAAAACAAACATGAATGGCAAGAGGAAGGAAGTTCTGACAGTGTTACGTAAATCCATTGATCTTGTTGTAAGACAGTCACGGTACGCAGATCCTGGTCTTGCCGGTTAAAAAGTAGAGAGCATTTTTTATCTCTTCTCTAAGATACGACCAGGTGAAGCATTATGTACTAATACCAATCACATCGATCAATATTACATTGAATATGTGGATTATGGATTGCTGCTCATACTGACAGGTCGTCGCATATGTTAGGATGATGTTAACGTATCAAGTTCAAGGTTAGTTAGCGTGTACCTTTCTTTTAAACTGTGGCATCTACTCCCCCCCCCCTCATTCCTAAATGGTTGAAGGAAACCAAAGAGAAACATACCTTTAACATTTTATTAAAGAGATCTTCACTCCCCAAGCATAGAACTGCGAAAAAAAAACGTTTAAAATTCACTAATAACTCAAATAATCTTCATATTTTTTCATGAAATTCAATTAGTAAAACCTATGATTATTTTTTAAAAAATGAATTTAATTATCCCTATAAAGATTATTTGGTTTTAAATCCTAAGCTTAGTTTGGGGGGGGGGGGTATTTAAGAGACATCATGTGACATGTGTCGTTCGGTATTACTATTATTATTATGACAGCGGTCTTATATAGCACAGTACCACAACAAAGGACTGGGCTCACTGCGCTTCACATAAACATATTAGCAAACATAATCATGACATTAAAACAATTACATAATATTTACATAAAATTAATCAATTTCAAAATAGCTCAATAAAAAATATTCACCCCGCCCACCGTAGAACAATTAACATGTCAAGACATGGACGGTACCCAGCAGCATCGTTTATCAGTAAGAGGGGTTGGGAATCTGTCGGGATAGCAGAAATTGAAGATGTGTCTTAAGTGCAGTTTTGAAGGCCTGGATGGTCGGAACATTGCGGATGCGTAGTGGGAGATAATTCCATTGATCAGACGCGCCGAAGGAGAAGATTTGTGATCAATTCCCAGCCTTGGATTTCAGATTTAAAATATCCATTTTTTATATATATATTTCCGAACAACACCCTCACCACTCCCAAATCATAATAATACCGTAATCTAAAAATAAAATAATTGAGTGTTTTTATTGTTTTATTTCCCATATTAATATTGTTACCTGGAAAAATTCAACAGAAGACAGTGTGGGCTGGAGGGTTTCATTCCCTCTCCCTTATATCAGATTGAAGCAGCTGCTGCCTTCCTTGACCACCACCCCCCCCCCCGAGTAGACGCCACTGCTGTTTCTTATTGTTTTTTTTTGTTTTGTTTTTTTGCAGTATTCTCTCCTATATTTAGATTTACATGTAAGATCAAGTTTAATTTAGAGGTTCAAATGAAACACAAATAATTAGATTTATTGTGTTACATAAAATTTAAATATAGGTTATTTTTTTCACCGATAATGGCATGTAAAAAAAAAAAGTTGTACTGGTGTGTTGTATCTACACAATTTAAACATCGTTATACTTGATTTACATTAAACGTATGAAATATCATAGCCTAATTGTACACGCCATCAGAGTCGTTGCTTGGTGTTAAACCATGATTCTTAAGTTTCTCCGAACTACACTACAATAGAAAATACTGCCACACTCCACCACTGCTATCTCCAATTTTGCTCATAAATGTGTGTTCTTTAATTAAATATAGTTTATTTCTGGCCATTAAGTGGTGCTGCCTAATGGTAGAGACGCCTTCGCATGATATCAAAGCAGAGAATACATGTGAAACTGAGCTTTCATTGGGGTACAAAAGCCAGATAGCCTTGACATTCATCCGCTGTTAACTTGAACTGCTAAGTTTAAAGTCTGAAAACTGATACCAACTGTGTAAGATTAGTCAATTGGTCTCTGTGAAGGAACGATTAGGATATTAGACTCCGTGTAGATAAGATAGGATATTGAACTATGTGAAGATAAGATTAGGCCATGAATCTATGTGAAGGTAAGATTAGGATATAGATCCCTATGTAGGTAAGATTAGGATATGTGTCTATGTACAGGTAAGATTAGGATATTAGTCTCTGTGAAGATAAGATAAGAAATGGAACTATGTAAGGGTAAGATTAGGATATGGATTCAAGTGAAGTAAGATTATGATATAGATTTATATGTAGGTAAGATTAGGATATTTTTCTATGTGAAGGTAAGTTTAGGATATGGATCTATGTGAAGGTAAGTCGAAGATATTGATATATTTGAAGGAAAGACAAATAGCGGACATTACATTTACGTTCTGCTCACTTTAAAGTTCTGGTACCCCTGTTTAAATGCTGTCATTGAAAGCTCCTATACATTTGTATGTTGCTAAGATTAGAGTTTATGGGACCTCTGTTTAAATGCAGTCATTTAAAACGCCTATACATTTACCTGTTTCTCACATTAGAGTTTGGGGACCCCTGTTTAAATGCTGTCCTTTACAGCTCCTATACATTTACCTGTTTCTCTCATTAGTTTGTTGAGCGATGTTTAAATGCTGTCATTTAAAGCTCCTATACATTTGCCTGTTTCTCTCATTAGTTTGTTGAGCGATGTTTAAATGCTGTCATTTAAAGCTCCTATACATTTGCCTGTTTCTCACATTAGAGTTTGGCGACCCCTGTTTAAATAGTGTCCTTTCAAGCTCCTATACAGGTACCTGTTGCTAACATTAGAGTTTATGGGACCGCTGTTTAAATGCGGTCACTGAAAGCTTATATACCATAACCTGTTGCTCACATTTGAGTTTGGGAACACCTGTTCAAACGTTTTCATTGACATATCTTATACATTTCTTATGGTGCTCACATTAGAGTTTGGGGACCCTTGTTCGAATGCTGTCATTAAAAGCTCCAATTCATTTTAAAAATCTGGAAATGATATTCCGTTTCAGCGTTTCCTTTTTATATTTTGGTTGGCTTAGATTAGCGTGACCAAATCATGAACTGGAAAAAATGGTACACAACCAATGAGGGTTGGGAGGGGGTGAGGATACCCTCCAGCTAAAAATGGTTCCTGGGGCGTCCGACGGAAATTGTTTTTTAAAATATGCTTATATTAACTTTTTTGAGACCGAGAAATCATTTAAGTTTACCTTCAATTCTGTTATTTAATTTAAACTCTGAGGCATATCATAAACGAAAACAATATTTTTGCAGTGAATACTAATTTATTTAAACATATTTTACAACATAATACAACACAACAAATTAAATGTATCTAGTCTAGGATTTAAATTGAGTATATATTGCGGTTGTCCCAGCCTTTGTTAATACCTTCTTCTAATCTAACATAAAGTTGTTAATACTAGAACAGTCTTTTTCGAAATTCGTGTCTCGTGTCTTTGTGTCTTTCGCTATATACTTAAGATCTTTCGACGGCACACTGTCGTTTACGCAGCGTCGGCAGAGTGGTGGTGGATAAACAGTGCAGCCATCAGGCGAGCCAACATCACTACTGGCAATGGCTTCACAGCTAACCAAAATATTGAAGTTATATCATAAATTAAGAAGTTTTATTGATTTGAGAATGTGTTTGGTTTTATTTAGAAACGGGACATTTAGGCGTCCCGAGAGACTTCTTAGAGACACCGGGTACGACCGTGAAAAAACCGGACAATCCGGTTTTTACGGGACGTTTGGTCAACCTAGGTTAAATGCGTTAATATTTTAGTCCAGCGAATCTCAAACCGAGCAGTCGGAGCTACTTTAATGTGCGAGGGATAGCATCAGGGAGGCTTTGTAAATACCATTAAAATCAGTTTTTGTTTTATATTTCATTAGAACTTTTGATTTTGTGGAGGATGCCGGAAACATGATTTCAAATCGAGAGAGGTGCCGGAAACGTTTTGAAATCAAGTGAGAGAGTGCGGCGTTCCAAATATTTGAGAGCCCCTGGAGAAGGGGGAAAAAAATGAAAAGTAGGTCAAGATCATAACGCCTTTTTTTTTTAGTTTAACAATTGTCAAAACAAATGTAGGCCATTGCTTATTTTGCTTAAAAGGTCACATGTTCATATATGCCTTTTATGCCCATATACGGTGGTGCAAGACAGTCAAGTAAACACTTGGTATAGCGGCAGCAAGGAAGGCTCAGAAGAATTGACTGACCTTGGCCTAAGGGTGTGTCTGTTTGTAGACACTCTCAATTGATCACGTGATACACGTTTCTGTGTTGAAAAAGGAAAACACTAAAAGATCAGGTAATGTGTGTTATATTCAAATGTATTTATTGTTATTAAAATAAATGATCACTTTCTATTTTATTGCGTATTTTTGCATTCGAAACTAAATATTGGTAGTATACTAACGTGGACGATTTGACCTAGCTTCTGGCAGAATGTTGTGGTGACACAATTACAAAAATAATAATGATAACAACAAATACAATACAAAAACCAACAACAAAAAATATGTATTTAAATATAATAAAAACCCGCAAAAACAAAACATTTTTTAAAATTTATGTCTTATACTTGTTTTTAAAAATAGTTGACTCAATTTGTAGGCCTATCGTTCACGTACAGTTTATTTCATTGGTGTGGTTAAGATACTGTACCTTGCTGATTTCATGTACAATTGAATTTACACACACTGAAAAGGGGGAGATTAATAATTCGTTGGCCTTGTTTTTCTCCCAAGAAAATGAGATTTTATCTGATCTAGTTAATCAACATTGGATTTCACAGGAATTTATACCTAATATTAAAATCCTTATAAAAAACAAAACAAATTAAATAACATATTTAATATACGTGTATCCTTAAACAAAGGAAAATACTTTACATACCTGTTTTTATTTTAACAATATATTTTCACTTGGTTTAAATTCTAAGTTACACAGAGCAAAGGAAAAAAAATTAATAAATACACAAAAATTAACAAACTTATATCCAATTCCCCCGAAATTTTTCTTTGTTTACATTTTTAAGAAAAATATTGGATTTTCCCATTCTAATTTTCATTGATTAATTATAGCCAGTTCTTTAGTGAGCTCACTTTTTTTTTTGACGGGTGACATTTTCTTGCCATTGCCTCTGTGATAAGAAACTTTCAAAAAAATATTTATAATCCAAAAAATAAATTTAAAAAAAACAAACAATGTAACTAAATTCCTTTCCCCAAATTATTAGTTTTTTTCTCCTCTATTTTTAGCAGAAAATGATCGGATTTTCCCGCATTCATTTTGTAATGATTAATTACAGACAGCTTTGTAGTGGGCTCACTTTTCATTACGAGTAACAGGCAATTCTTGCTAATGTCTCCGTGAACAGAAACTCTTCAAAAAAAAAATTAAAAAACGGCACACATTTATTTGTTTTCAAAAGAATATTTTTAATATAATTATCACAGATATATTAATTGATTTTAAACGAATAGCACAACGAAAATGAGTATCATGAGAGGAAATATTTAAGAAATATAGAATTCTTGATGATTTTGTTTTTTTAAATACAAAATAAGGTTTTCGGACATTAAAGAAATCCTAATGAATATGGCATATTGGTTCATGAGTTGCAATTGATTTTTTTTTTATTTTTTTTTTAGATTAAACCACGTCAAAGCTATGTTTGCACATAAGTGTAATTTAAAGGATATTAATTATATTATAGGGAAAATTTAGTCTTTAGATGTTTATTTAATGTTTGTTTGTGTGGCGTGGGCTGAGTATGTATGTATATATATATATATATAAATAATCCTACTTTATTTCAGCATCATATTGGTGAGACGTATTGATATCGGTATTTATGGTAAAAGCTTGCTGTCTAAGTAGTATGCTAATCATTAGTTTGAAAGGAGATAAAAATAAGGTGACGAAATGAAGATTCAACATTTATAAATGCATTTAATTTGTTTAGATAAACTCTGGGGGCAGTATAAATGTTAAAACAAATAAAATTTTTAAAAAAGAAACCGTGCAAAAAAACTCTTAGAGCAAACAAAAATATGAGCATAGACCTCTAAAGAGCGGAGAATTCTTTTTTGGCATGAATATTTTTATTACATAATCATCATTATCATCATTATGTTCCTTAGTCCTTTGACATTTTGGGTGACACAGATGACATGAAAACTATCCTTCTCCATTCCTCTGTCTTTTCTGCACTTCGCACAGCATCGTCCATTTTTAGTCCCGTCCACTCTTTGAGGTTATCTTCCCATCTTTTTCTCTGCCTTCCTCTTCTTCTCCCTCCTCTCATTGTGCCCTGCATGATTTCTTTTGCGAACCCTTACTTTCTTGCTACGTGGCCATAACAATTCCAATTTGCGCTTTTTTACAGTCAACATGAGGTCACCATACTCCCAAATTACTTGACGAATCATTTCTTTCACTTGTTCATTGGAGATATGGTCCCTATAGCAGATTCCAACAATGCTTCAGAAACATCTCATCTCCATCCCGATTATTTATATTTTATGTTCTGCTTTTAATGTCTAGACATATAAGAAAATGAAGAGGACTAATGAGCCCATCAGCCTGATTTTGGTGCTGTTGCTATATTTTTGTCATTTAATATTTTCTTAAGTCTCTTTATTGCTGCTGTGGCCTGGGCAATCCACTGAAATTAAGGTCGAGGAGGAAAGATTAGAAGCATTAGTATCGGAAGAAGTCTCCAAGCCCAAATTGATGTCAAAGATTTTTATTATATTAACATTAAATTTACAATAAAACATTTTGATTAAATAACAAACGTTTTGTTAACAGTTTATTGTATCTTATTTAAAATGAAGTAAGCAATTCAGTCTGAAATCATTTTTTAAATGTTTATAACGTGCTTAAATTAGTGCAAATAAAGTTCCCTTTCCTAAATGTCTTTTGGAAAGAAGAAGAAGAAAAAAAAAAGCTTTAATTCTAAGACCATTTTATTTAAGTTGGTTAATGTAACCTCACAAATAATTAAGTTAGAACATTATTAAAAGGTTTATTTCTTTATTAATTTTATTTAGTAGTAATAGGCCATGATTTATAAGAAGTGTTTATTATTTAACTTCTTCTTTTAAATTTTGAGGGCCAGCGATCTATGTATTGATCATTCTGGCTCCTATTCTTATTGACACAACTGTACAATCCTGATATTAACACCGATGAATTATAAGCGTGACACTAATACTTACTTTCAGATCCAATGAATATGTAGCTGTAAGAAGGAAGGAATACCGTGACACGCGGAAAGGATGGCTCAACCTGATGAACGAGGTAGTAAGCAGTTCATTATTTTCTTGACAAAATGAACGCACACGTTTGCCATCACCTGGGTTTTATTGGGAAAGATTTTATCTCTTAGCTTTTTCAAACTTTTAACGCACCATGTCTAAAGATCAAAACATACATTACTAATAAATAAATCAGTTTGGAACAAGAATTAAAACGTGAATTTTTAAGATAAAAAGAAATATCACCCCTTTTTTTTTTATCCCTAACTCTCGTTGTGATTGTTTTATATTAATACCGTATTTTACCGCGTATATTTCGAGAAGTGGTGGGCAAAATACTACTAAACAAAAGTGGTTCGCAATGCATGTGCCTGTAAACAATTTTCATTAACGCTATTTGCCATGCGCTTATGCAAATGGTCAATGCAACCGAATCGTCATGACCAACTCAGCTAACTGAGCGCGCATCTTATCAGTACAACCGTGAGTTTTTCAAGTATCGTCTCTTTACGGGATACTAGCAAATTTGTGTTGGTATGATCTCTATTCACTTTAAATATATTAATTCGTAGAATGTTATTATTTTTTTTTTATTGGGGGTGGGGGGGGGATTTGTGTTTATAACAAGTATTTATTTTGTTCATTCTTATCATATAATGAATAATGTTATGGAAAAAGATGTAGGGATTGCTTCATGCATGGACATAACTTTTAGGTCTTTTTTAAAACTAAATATTAGGCGTTCACATTATACGTTGAATGAGTTGCGCGCAGTCACATAGGATGTGTCTACATTTCTATAAAAACCGTCACATAACTACAGTCAGGCCATTATTCTTATATAAATTATTATTCCAGGTGATCATTGCTGCTGTGAGGAGAAATACAGTAACATGTCCATGAAATACTGTAAAGATTCCAAACTTCACAATCTTTTTATACCGTTTAAAGACTTTGCCGTGGATGAACACCCCCTGCCTGTCAATAACCAACGACGGAGTACCAACAAGCAATCAAAGAGCTACTTCCCCCCTCCACATAACAGCAGGCTAATGTACGAAATGGTCTGTGAACTGGGAAGGCTGACGGTCATGGTCGACTGCATCAGACCCACGTCCACGGGCAACAAGGGCAGTGGTCGAATCCTTAATGTAAAAAAAAACCACTACCACGGTCTACGTGGTGACGGCTCTTCACGTCATCGGCAGCATGGAGGACACACAGGTTGACTTTTACGTCGACTTTGACAAGGAAGCAAAGACTAACGTTGTGCTTCGTGGGAAGAGATTCGCCTGGCGCGACGAGGTTAACGATATCTGTGTCGTGGAATGCGAGAGCGTCGACACTAAACTTGCGGAAGACCTGAGGCGAAGGGTTGCGTGCTACAAGGCGCTCTCCAAGAAGGTCTACGACCGGATGAAGCGGAAGAAGCGTCCGACCAGGAGGTGGATGACATCACAGTGGACGCTGAGCACCCTGGTGATCATCATATCCCACCCCCACGGCGGGCTGAAGATGATATCCATAGGGGAGCGGGTCCAGAGGGGGCACCGATCGGAGGGCGTGGTCGATGAGATGTCGTACTCATACACGGCGTGCTCGTGCAGCGGCAGCAGCGGGGCGCCAGTTTACATTCAAGGCACCAGTGACCTTTACCTGGTCCACATAGGGAAAAAGGACGGGACAAACTACAGCTCGCCAGCGCTGAGAGAAGTGACAGACAAACGCGGGAACACTGTGTTTTGTGTTTTTGATAAGAAACTCTTTAAGTCTGAACCTTCCAGTTAACGCATAAATTCTGTGTTTTTGTCATTATGAACATTTTTTTTCCAATGTATGTACTGCAAGCGCTTTCAAGAAAGTTAAGATTCCCGATCTTATTAATAATTCCAAAGTTATGGCTTTTGATATGTGCACAGGCATTTAATTAGTTATAGATGCTAACTGTTGAATTAAGAAACTAAGAAGCACACAAAAATAATAGTATATAAACATAATAGTGTTCAATATATGTACTCAATGATGGCAGAAATATGAAAATATTTCAAAGGCTGCATTCACACGTGTGTGTAGCAGCTTTCAGCGTAGAACACATGTAATCAGTGATCTATATCGTGGATCTGCCGCCGTAACCAGGAAAAAACAGTTACCGTACTAATTAAAAGCATTCTTATCACTGGAATATTGTGGGATCAACGGGGTTTATGTAACTCAAATGACACATGTCATATATATGTCAAGAAAACTTGTTTTGTTTTCTTTTTAATCCCTTCTCAATTCCACCGGATCAAAATTTTGGAATCAAACTCATACGTGTAAATGAACGGTTTAAAATGACAATGCTATTTTAGCAAATGTTGGCAAAGTTGCCTGGTTGTGTTTTGTTGTGTTGTGTTGCGTTATGTGTGATAACTTTTACATTAAGGGTCTTGTGTAAATAACGTTATTGCTATCAAAATTTAAATAGCTTTCACTTTGTTTTCACTACACTTTAAGTTGTAAAAAAAAAAAAGCAATGTTATTTGCTATGTTTTCAAACTCCTTTTAGGAATGGTCATCTAAGATGGCTATATTATAACATAAACTTATATCCGTCCCGTGCTGATGTCTCATAACATATTAAATTTATTTTTGGAATAACACAAAATCCATTGAAATGTGGTTCTTCAATTAAAATGAACAAATACATAAATAAAAATAAAACTTAATCGCTCCACTACTAACAAATAAATCAGTGGGTATTTGACAAATTATATTTAAGAACTTTGTTTGAATTCCCACCATTTGCTATTTTGAAGATATTGTGTTTTATGGTAAAATGATTCCTTAAAACAACTCGCTAATACATAAATTGTTGTTCGTCCGTCGAAGTCGACAAGGACCATCGAATCATCCGGTTAGGGGCGGGCGGGGGGTTGGGATTATGGTGAGCTGTTAGGTGGCTTGTTAGACCGATCCTTGCTCGGAATAATCTAAGACACCGTGGGCATGGAATAGTTGCTTCAGACGATGACCTAATGTTGCTCTTTCGGACAAGCCTGCGTGTCTCAGCCGTTGTTATTCTCTTAGCTTCATGGCATTTAGCCCCCTGCTTGACAGCAGCTCTCCAACTGGCTCTGTCCTGGGCTGCCTGCACCCATTGAGTAGGGTTTATGCTGAAGGCCTTTAGTGCCACTTTCAGTGAGTCTTTGTAACGCTTTCTTTGTTCTACATATGTTTGAAAATGATAGTAGGTTGTCATGCATGTGTTTCTATATTATAACTATAAAAACTATACGTTTCGGCATATAAATGTTTGCTTTAATTTTCAAGCTACGTTCAAAGTATGCCAACTGCATTTCAAAACTGCTTTATCCTTTCAGAATTTTTGACGTTGTTTATAACTCAATGTTTAAAAAAAATGTATTTGATCAAAGTATATCTAACTTGATAAATGGACAGCCTGATAAGATGGTAAAGGAAATATAAGAACAATGTAAGTCAAACTTCAATTCATAGACAGGAATTTGACATACC
Source organism: Lymnaea stagnalis (assembly GCA_964033795.1). Classification (NCBI taxonomy): domain Eukaryota; kingdom Metazoa; phylum Mollusca; class Gastropoda; family Lymnaeidae; genus Lymnaea; species Lymnaea stagnalis. The sequence goes on from CAXITT010000326.1 coordinate 276,184, forward strand.
TTGTAAATATATTACCTTTACACAACTTGAATGCTGCTCATCAATTATTATCTTTTATCAGATGGTACATTCCCTACTTATGGCATTACCTTACACGCATATTTATGTACTTATTAACTATACATTATATTATGTAGGTTAGTAAATTATGTTTAGTATGTAAATTATGTTGATATTATTATGTTTACTTATACAAATCCTTATAATTAGAATTTGATTGTGAGACCATAGTACATATATACATATTTATACATATATTTTTTTATATACATAAATATATATATATATATATATTAATATATATGTATAAATTAATGTATATTTTGCCTGTTTTATTGATATTTTACTCAAAAATGCTTTTGCTATAAAAATTTATATGTACAATTTAAAAAAAAAACAGTTTTTATGAAAGAAATATTAAAGGTAGAGGGACAATTATGATATAAAATTAGCAGTTTTTTTTTCAATTATGAGTAGCAGGGTGTAGAAAGGAGGGATACAATTTCCAAAAAGTATTGCCAGACAGTAAAATCTTATAATAGTATTAAAATATTAACAATTAAATATCTTTACCCTTTAATTATAATTTTATTTTTTAAAAATGTATACATTTTATTTTGAGATTACTTATTTTATTTTTGCATTAAATAGTTTTAAATTTAGACTAAAACATTGTGTTTTTCCTTTAATTTTTTTTTTAATAAAGAACACATGAAACCAATAAAGTTAATAATAATAATTAGCAACCAAAACTTTCCCCAAAGAGTACTATAAAGAAATTTAACTAGCCTGTCACATGAAATATTTTAATTTTTGAAAAATAAATAACTAAAATACATCACATAAAATTATATAAAACATTTTTAAATGGTAAGTCATTTAAAAACAAAATATTGCATTCAAATTTATATAAAATATGTAGCTATTTTAAGGACACAATAGTTTCAATTTCAAATCATAATTTTAAAAATTGATATCAATAAAGCGCTAAATATCAATATCATATTATAGCGTGTTATGAATTCTACTCCCAGAGCTGTGTTGATAGCGTCATTTGGTCTCAGTAGTTTCTCTATAGATAGGAAGAAGTAGAAAAAAATACAAGTTATTTACTCATAATCAAATGCCTAACTTTCAATATGCATCAATGCTTTCTTTGCGATACGTAAACAAGCCCTAATTTTACATGAAAAACATAAACGAGCTCATAATATAAATATATACCCTTGTGAGTCGGAAACCAATTTATATTGAGTTGTATGAAATTTATAAAGTGTTTTTGAATATCATGATGTCTTGAACAAAAAAAGTTTTTCCCAAGAGATATTTTTAATTTGTCTTTGAAAAAATTTCGCTGATGTCTACCAGGCAAGAATAATCTTTATAAAAAAACACCCACAATTAAACGTAAATTTTAAATATTATCATCTTTCAAAAGATTTAACGAAAGAAATTCAAATATGCAACATGGATAAATACTGTGCAATTCATCAATGATTAATTTGGATATCGGTTATATTGGTAAGTTGTTTTTAGTTAGGTCAAGAAATTCTCATTTTGCAGGCTAAGTTTTAAAGTTGAAATCAGAAAAATTAAATTATTTTCCTAAAAGTTTTTTTTTTTTTTTTTTTAAATACATTTTGTAAAACAAAAATTGTAATTTGTTAAATGAATAATTTAAAAAAAGCAAATTAGGAGAGAAATTAATGAATTAAAACAAATCTTTAAAAACTCTTATTTTATTTTCCTTTCATTGCTTATATTTATATAACCACACATGGTACTTTACATAGTGTTTCTATATAGAGATGTACCACTTTTCATATGCGCCTTTTCAAAATTAATTACTATATAGGAATACTAGTTAAAATTATTTAAATACTTTGAGAACATATCGGGGGATATATTGTTTCTAAAAAGAACTTGATTCAGCCAAAATTCAAAAGCATTATTAATGTTACTGTTTTTTTAGTTGTTACTTACAACTATAAATAAATTGAAATTGATCATTATAAAAAATTAAAGCTATAAAAATAGAATTTTTGCAATTGTATATAAATTTTTAGACTTATTATCTTGAACCACCACATCTTCCACTGCAGGTTTATTACACTTATAGCGATTTAGTGATGACCCGTGTAAAGCTCTATTTATAGTGTCTGGTGGAAAAAGTCATTTCTGAAAAACACAAAAGGATATAATTTTTAAAATACAGTTATAAAACTGTATAAAAAGTCTTGAATTATGATCTAAAAACTATATCCTACCTTTGTTGTTATCAATGTTTAAACCAATTGACAAGTCATGAACCTAATCAAGAGTCTAATTTTTAATTATATATATATATAAATTTAATACTCAAGAAAATTAGAATATTTGTGTCGCTTTTAAAATGTTAACCAAAAAAACTATTTATAAAAAATGTTCTTACAAAGTAAGACACATTTTTTAAAAGTAAAATCTATATTACTGTAAATCTTTATTCTACTACGTATTTAATAAATTAGAGACTATATACGTTTATACTTACAAAAGAATGAATTTAGATTCCAGGCGTGCGTACCGTCATAAAATAGCAAGGGATATCCAGGTGGTGTTGTTCTATTAAGCTCCATCTACAAAAGGTATCGAACTTTTACGTCATGTCAACGACCATAAACCTAAACTCTCACATTTGGTTCTAGCTTTAGCCTCCTGATATAATTACCTTGCCCCACAAGCTTAAGTTCGTGGTGCATACTTTCTCCAAGAGTATTGTTGACAAACAAGCGTAGCAGACCCAGGTCTTGTGTGGACAAAGTTTCCACGGCTACCGAGAGCCGGCTCTCTGGGGGTGAGATGTGGACCATTCTGCACTCGAGGGTTCTCGCACTGCTCGACTTGTCCAGGCACGTGTGCAGATCACTCCCGTACGCCCTTACACACAATGTTAGAGTGGTCACCTGACCTACGACCACGCCCACCTCATGGGTCTTTCTCTCACGTTCACACAAGCTCAATTTACCTGATTTGTGTTTTGTGAGTGTTTAGTGTGTGTTTAGTGTGTGTTTATCATGTGTTTAGTTAGAAAAAGAGAAGAGAAAAGGTCTTTTATTTATGTCGTCGTTGCAAAATTATGACTCATGCGTGATAAATGATTATTTAACTGATTTTCATTTCGATTTCTTCTTTCTCTGTTTTTCTTTCTTTTTTTAAATTCATCGCAAAGAGCTTTTAAGAGTAAAATTTCACTTGTTGTATTCATAGCAACTCCCCTACAATTAAAATTCAGAAATATTATGTTATTTATATACCTATCCATGGTTACTTACATTGTTCACCCACTAATATAAGGCTTTGTACAGGCATGTATGGAGCTATAACATGACAGCTGTATTTCCCAGCATTCGCACACTGGAAACGATCTATTGTGTAATGTGTTGCATTTTGATTTCTCGCAGTGGCTAGTACATTCCCATTGGTGTCTTTTATGGAAATATCAGAAGACTCGTTGTTGTCTGCTAAGCAGCAGGCTAGGACTAACCTAGAACCGACGGTAGCGTGCAGCTTGTTATAATGTTGCTTTCTGCAGTAGGTCAAGTTGTTGGCTGTAAAGCTGCATCCTGTAAAAAAAAAAAAAAACGAAACAAATTTTGAGATTATACAAATGGGAAATGACTACTGACTTTGAAAAAAAAACAACAAAAAAAAACATAAAGTTCAGACACTATTTACTACAATTAAAAGAGAATGAGAAAGAGACAGACAGAGATAAGTAGAGTTAGCGGGAGAGAGGCAAACAGAGAGAGGCAGAGGGAGAAACTGAGAGAGGCAGCGAAAAGCAGACAGAGAAAGAACGAAAGAAAGAAAGAAAGAAAGAAAGAAAGAAAGAAAGAAAGAAAGAAAGAAAGAAAGAAAGAAAGAAAGAAAGAAAGAAAGAAAGAAAGAAAGAAAGAAAGAAAGAAAGAAAGAGAAGGGCACGGTTCGATTAACGTGTGAAACATATATATGAACAGATTGCGAGACTTTCATGGAAAGATACATTAAAATGGAACTTAAACCTCTTGAAAGACAAAGTTGATTGGATTTCTCCTCACTGTCTCCATGTGTCACGTTGGTGTTCGTTGTCTTAATGTGGTTTTTTTCTAAGGATTAAAAAAAGGGAAATGCAAATATAAGATCTTTGTTAAAGATGATGGAATCTGCAGAAATGCGGTGTGTGTGTGTTGTGATATTGTGACAATTGGATTATGTGAACGAGTGTGAATTGTGGGTGATAAAAAGGGGGGGGGGGCAACGATTTTTAAGCGAGAGAGTTAACTAAGGATCTAGAGAGAGTGTAAGCAGAGCGAGCGAGAGAGTGAACAAAGGATCTAGCGAGAGTGTGGGCTAGAACGAGCGAGAGAGTGAACTAAGGATCTAGCGAGAGTGTGGGCTAGAGCGAGAGAGAGAGAATGAGATAAGGATGTAGAGAGAGTGTGAGCAGAGCGAGTGACAGAGTAGAATTTTTTTGGATTAGATTCTCTGTTAGGCTTGTTGCCTGTCTATATCTATTCTCTGCACCACCGCTATAATTGTAATACAACTATTCTGATGTCAAGGAACTATGTGCATTACGTAGCTTATATACTAAAGTACTCTTTAGTGTAAATTGGACATTGTTGCTTTCTTATCAGAGAGAGAGAGAAAGTTGTTGTGCAGTAGAATTTAATAGACCAGGCGAAATAATTGACATGCGTCTGAAGACATTTAGACAAAGAATAATTTGACAGTATATATATATATATATATATATATATATATATATGTTTATATATATATATATATTTATTTATTCATTCATATATATAGCAACATATCGACATAATACTTTTATACACATATCATCTTTTTTTAAACGATTTAATTTATTTCAGGTTAAAAATTATAATAATTATATATATTTCCAAATAAATCCTTTATTATGGCTACCTCTATTGTGTCTTGTCACTGAAAATGAGTGATTCAAATAATGCCCGCTTTCTTCTGATGTCAGTTTCCCGTGGTAAGTTTTAAAATTGTGTAATTTCGATATCGTTATATTGATGTGTTGAACCGAACCCTGTCTAGAGGAGCTCACGACAACATTCCCACGATGTGTTCGGTTCAGGTGATGAGTAGTTCCGTCAAGCTCAACTTCAGAGATGCCGTCTTCAGACACAACACAAAGCGAAACAGTGACAGAACCGCCGGGACTTGCTGCGTAGTTAAAGGCTTCGTTGGAATTGTTATCACAGAAGATAGGAGGACCTGAAATAATAAACCAGTGCATCTATTTTTAGGGCTTCAACGCTTTGGAAACATGTTTCACAATTATGTGAACCTTTTTTTATTTGTAGAAATTTAATAACTGAAAAAGAAATGTATGTCTTGAAAACATGTTTCAATCTTTTCTTCTTCTTCTTCTTCTATATCTTAAGGGCCCACGATCAATTTATTGATCATTTTGGCTCCTATGCATGTAGATGGGATTTGCAATGTTTCTGTTACTGGTGGTGATGAGGAAACTATGCACTAGGGGTTTGAAGGCTTGAGGCAATAGACACAAATGTGTCTAGTGTTGTCGCCTCAACTGTTCCTTTTGAAAGATGGTTCCAGTCCCTGATTGTCTTGGGCAGGAATGAGCAGCTCCATACTGACTTCTTGCTGGTATAAGCCTGAATTGCCTGTCATGGCCTCGTCGCTGTCTATGGGGGAGAGGGACGAGTTTCTGTTTAATACTGGAACAGCATAGGGCCAACCCCATTATATAGCAGCTTCCTGATCTCGACAAAATTAACATATTTTTTTTAAAAATCATTTATATTAACTTCGCTTTTGTTCGTTGGTGTCTATGGAAAAGTTTCTGGAAGGCTGATTCACCCGTCATCCCTTTGAGCTGAAAACCGAAACTTAGTCTCGTCGCCGATGAAAACAAGTTCTTTCAAATTTTCAGCACCACTCTCAACCCTACAAAATCTGTTACTCCTGTTTTTTTTAAAGAGGAAGATGAAGGATATGAGATGCAATGTGTTTCTAAGAACTGTTTTTATACAGTAGGGCGTCAATTTTTCGAACGCCGATAATTGGAAACGTAAGTTATAAAAACAGCATCAAATCTTTTAGTTAGTATTATCGTACGAAATGCACTTGGCATTTAACACATGTCATTAAACGTAGGGCAACACAGTTCTGACACCTGTCCATGGGCGCCCGCAGGTTGGGCAAGGGGGAGAGGCTCTTGCCCCCCCCCCCTGGATTGATTGGATAAATAAAAATTTAGACAAAAATAGACCAAAAATGTATTAATGTAGTAAAGAGAAAATAAAGAGAATGTAACTAAGCTGATGTCCTGTCCGTTCGTTCACCACAAAAAAACGCTACAGTAAAATAAAACTAAATTAAAACATTACTAAAAAAATTTTGCCCCCCCCCCCCCCTGTAAAGTTAATCGATTTGTTTACAGAAAGTTTTCTGCGGGCGCCCATGGCCCTGTCGCCTATTTCCGGTAAAATATGGATTAGGTACCGTACATGCAAATCAATTGTTCTTGTGAACTTACGAGACAGTAAAACAATAACTAAGCCAGAAGCAAATTATGGAAATTGAAGCGTACAACGTTTTTCTATAATTATATAATAGAATAGTTTATTTAATAAAGCATTGCCAGAAGGAAGAGAAAGCTGTAAAAATCTTCTGCTCCCTGAGCTAATTGGAATTTGAATCGCCAAATTCCCTTGCACAATGAGCCCTTCGGTTCTTTGGCATGTCACTTAGGGTATTTAGCTTCGGGCGTTCTGATCTACCTTAGTAGTTCAACGTTGACTTTGGTTTTGCTGCCAGAACAGTGGAACACCCAGGTCAGCTAACTCAAGAGCAGACCGAGGGCTGAAGTTCTGAACTCAGGGACTTACTGATTTGATTGATTGGCGACGTCCACCAGATGAGTCAAGTCATTGACAAGACAGGAAGATCCGTAAGAGTGTAACGTTAGCCCTACTAGAGAATATCATGTTTTTAACAAAGCAAAAAAAAATATAACAAAATTTAAATTTTAAAAAAAACACAACAACACTTACATCCCTTTATTCCTACTTCCAAACTTCTTGATGTCCCGTGTCCGGAAGTGTCGATGACGTCACATCTGTAATTCCCTACGCTGTTACACGTAATGATGGGAACGTCATACTTTAGTTTATACGTTGTGTTGTTCCCAAGGCTTGTTATGATCTTATTGATCTGTATCTTTGAGTACCGCAAGATGGTCATACGGGCTACCGGACCAGCCGCTGTGCACAAGAGCTCCATTTCATAATCATTAACCTTATAGTAGGAGGAAAACTTTATTTCGATGCTATGTGCTGAGGATTCAAAGAATTATTTGTTTACAATGTTATCTCAATGGCATTCCTAAAACGTGTATCTATGACATCATGTCACATACTTCAAAGATAGTTGAACAAAGGAGATAGAAAATCTGATGAAATTAATTATTACCAAAAATTTCATGCCTTTCTTCATAGAGAAAATGACCAAACAAATGCTGTTAAAATATAATGAAATTAACGATGCTCAAAAGAATTTTGTGGAGCTTGTAAAGTAAATAAGTGACAATTAATCAATGAAAAATGAACTTGTATTTATTAAAAGCGGTAGTAAATGTATTATTTCCTTTTATATCCAAATATCAATTTGTCAAAAAATGGAGGTTAGGATTAGATCACTAAATATAAATAAACTATAAATATAAGGCATATTTATTAAAATTAACTTCTTTTACATATGTTTTATTAAGTATAAATATAATTAGACAATCAGAATATACGTGGTTCACTTAAATATTTTAGGACATTGCAAATAGGGACGAGTGCATTTGGATCACGCTGATGGATACCAATGAGGTAACAATTGTGTCGACGACAGACCATAAGAGCCTAGTTTGTGGCGTTGTAAACACGGTGATTTTCGCTGTTCCTCATCAACTGTGAACATGTGGACCCGTCTTTTCAACGACCCACACCAAGATACCAAGATAAAATCTCCTTTTATTTGCAATTATATTTGCTCCTGTGTCCAAATAATTACATTGACGCCTGTGTCCAAGTGATATTTTGTTTTCGCATCCGAAACTTTAAACTCATGTCCTCGCGGAATGTTTTTCCGATGATTTAAAATAATTTATGCATAGATTGGATCAGGCGGCATTTTAAAGATGACTAAATTATACTCATGAGGATTCTTTTTTTTTTTTAAATCAAGGAAATACCCTTCCCAACTTTCGATTGAGAAACAGATGGGAAAATAAAGTTTTTTTATTGAACAGTCTGAGATTCGAAAGAGACCAACTGGAAAAAATCCATCCTATTTTCAATTGTTTGTAAGGCCATGTTGCTGACACTCAGTCATTCATTAAATCCACTCAAGCCACTTACAAAGTTTACCCTTGACATTGTTTACTCTGGTGGCAAATCAGACTTTGATGTGAAACTTCTTAAACTGAAAGTGGTAGTCGGAGGGAATCATTAGATATTCGGGGTCTTGCAGGGAAGTCGGTTGCCTTAAATAAACTTTCACATAAAGCTTTAACCTGAATTCTGGTCCGTTACAAAACTAAAAGAACTATAAGATTGCTTTAAATTATGATTAAAGTACTAATTTTCAGACATATATTAAGTGCTGAAATACTTAAAGGGATATTGAAACTCTACAGAGAATCAAACCACGGCCTAATATACAAAGAGATCAAAATCTCAATATAAAATTCATCCGATAGAGAAGCATTGACGATTGATGTCGTGTTGATTTTGGTTTTAAGAACAGTTTTTTTTTCCTTATAAAATTATTTACGTGGAAATTTAACAAGTCTGAGTTTATCTATTAAACACATTGTCCTTTGACAACTTCACAGAGACAACTTCACAGAGACAACTTTACAGAGACAACTTCACAGAGACAACTTGACAGAGACAACTTCACAGAGACAACTTCACAGAGACAACTTCACAGAGACAACTTCACAGAGAAAACTTCACAGAGACAACTTCACAGACACAACTTCACAGAGACTAACTACCCAGAGTGTGTACCTAGCTATTCAATCCCTATATCCTATTTGGAGATGTAAGTTTAAAAAAAAAACTCTCACAACTTTAGATCGTTTTGAGGTGAAACCATTATTTTTAAGCCACAACGATTGTACTTGTTATTAATGCAAATAGGCGGGATAGCCTAACTCTGCCGATCAGAAGAAATGCGGCTAGTGCCTAAATGAAGTCATCAAATCGAAGCCTAATGTTCTAGCCCATAAAAAATTTACTGCTTCGAATAACATGAAGCTTCTGGTCAATTATGGCATGCCTTCGTTGTGAGCCATTGTGCAATCATCTAAAACAATCATCTTGTACTCCCGAAGAACCTGTGATGTATCCCATTTTCTTCGAAATCAGACCACTAAGTAGTTATGGAGAGATTTTTATTACGAGGCAAAGTGCATACAGAGTCAGTTTTTTTCAACCGTCTTATCTTATAATGAATTTAATAAAGCCATATCTTATTTATTTATGTGTGCATATATTATATATATACATAGAGAGAGAGAGAGAGACAGAGAGAGAGAGAGAGACAGAGAGAGAGAGAGAGAGAGAGAGAGAGAGAGAGAGAGAGAGAGAGAGAGAGAGAGAGAGAGAGAGAGAGAGAGAGAGAGACAGAGAGAGAGAGAGAGAGAGAGAGAGAGA
>CAXITT010000326.1:294492-317908 GCA_964033795.1 Lymnaea stagnalis
GATGGATGGATAGATGGATGGATGGATGGATGGATGGATGGATGGATGGATGGATGGATGGATGGATGGATGGATGGATGGATGGATGGATGGATGGATGGATGGATGGATGGATAGATAGCGATTAGATAGATAGATAGCGATCGGTATTTGTGTGCGCGGGTCCGAGTGTGTGAATGTTTACGATTGTGAGACATCAGGGTATTTTTAAAAAAATCATTTTCTGAGACAAATTGTTTTTTAAAAACATTATTTTCGTGAATAAAAGTCATACATTACCAAAATGTTTCTTTCCCCCTCGTCCTATTTTCTTTGGTCCCGCAGAAGTTTTTCAGAAAGTATTACGGCCCTCATTACATTTTGAGTTGTGCATGCCTGTAGAGAATTCAACAACATGCCATTTACCTTCACACTTTGACAAGCCTACAGAAAAGTTATTATGTCTGATACATTAAGAACAGGCATTTTAAAGTTTAGCTAAAATAATTTTAAAACAGAAAGGATCCTTTCCTATCCAGAAACAGCTGTAAATGATTAACTACTTCTTTAAGTAAAAACTAAAGAATATTCTTGTTGAGGAAATAACTCTGTTATTATTCCCACAGTTAATTACTTTGCAAGATGATCATTGCTAACATGATGGACATTTTCTTGGCTTATTGGAAACCTGTTACCTTCTCATCACTGAGCTATTAAGATATATGAAAGAACATTCCTGATTGATGTCGTATCTATCCCCTAGTTTGCGAAATAAATTGATACAGCCGATGATATCAACTGTTCGACAGAATTTACTGAGAACATAGTTTGTAAGGTCATATACTATTGTGTGATGTTTGACTCGACGTTTGTGTAAACACACCGCCACTATAAGAAAGAGTTATATTGATGTACGTGGAAGTTTACATTGAGAGGAGACATGTACGTGTCGTATAGTCCTTCTTTGATTCTTAACAGATAAGTCATAAGGATGCTGAGAGCTTGGTTCAAGAAATCTTGAACCGGATAGATAAAGATGAAAAAGACCAAAACGAGTGACGATCTGAGTGCTATGACACATTTTCTATGATGGCTGGACACAAAAGTGGTTTCCATCATACATGAAGGGAGTTAAAAAGACAGGCCGTGTATCTCAATAATAATAATCACTCACTCAACTTCATATGTGTATGTGCACCAAAGCAGGAAACAATAATACTGATTTATGTTTTTTTTTGTTTTTTACCATTCAATTAATTTACATGTTTTTAATCTTTTACACAAAGCTGGGGAGAAGTGCTATATCTGTCACAGAGTCGAAGCTATAGGGAGAAATGGCAGAGGGGACAGATGTCCCTGGGCGCCAGACTACTTAGGGGCGCCAAAATATGCTGTGATATTATTTAATTGATGAAAACAATGAGGTTGAGAGTTGAAAAATAAAAAGGGAGGCTCTTTAAAATAAATATTGTCTCCGGGCGCTAAACACTCTAGCTACGCCTCTGTTCTGTGGTTATAAAGTCAGAATCTTAAACAAAGCTGAGAGCAAGAACAGATGCAGTAAACCTTGTCATAAAATACCTTAAAAAATAGTGCAAGTCATAAAGGACATGATAAGTCAAGGACATAATGGGCACGACAAATGAGACCGGTGGAAAAAAAAGGGGGAAGCAACGCATTTCTGGCATTGCTGGTACGTTGGGACAAGATACTCAGTTACTTGGATTGTGTTCAAAAGAGGTTAAATAACCCTAGCTTTAATTAAATTTAAAAAAAAAAAAAAAATTCATGATGATGTTCTGGTTATGAACGCTTTTGGAGTCATTTTGATTAGGGACGAGAAGTGTAGGTCAATGAGTAGAAAAAGTACTTCTTTTTTTTGTGTGAAGAATTTTAAATTTTCAAAAGGAAAGCGTCGGAGACGAAAGAGATAAATGGCTGGGGAGAACTCAGCAGGTGATTGGTTAAGGGAGAATAAAGAAAACGATAGGATGCTGACGGTAAGACTCGATCGTCTCCCCCAAATGAAATTTCTTTAATTTAATGGCTCGTCTGCACAACACAGATACGGTTCCTCTTGCACATGGAGGGATTGTGTAATGGTGAGGCAAGTAAACTTTAACAAGTTGTTGAAGTTTATGTGAATTGTACAGCTCTGATATTAATAGTCGTTAGCCATATGAAGAGATTTTTATTTTATTTCAGAAAAACATGTCGAGTTGTCCAAACATAATGATAATGTGACTTGAAGATGTTCTCAAGTTCAGTGTTTAGTGTGGAGATGAGAGTGGCTATCCTCATCTTAAAATTTCCACTCAGATAACATTCTAATACCCATTAGTTCTACAGTAAAATGAATCTAAACCCTTATTATTTAAAGGCATCTTTGTGACCAGGCAGTCTTTGTGATCTTGTTTTCATTAGCTAGGAAAGAGGACTAACTGAGAAAACTCACTTTGAGCATATCATATCCCAGTTTGCATCAGTAGAAGGGAATATGACTCAATAAATTTGCCTGATTTGTTAAGAAGTACATATTTGTTTACCTGATAATTTAATTTGACATACAGCTAAATTGAAAATAATAATAATGATTTAATAACAATAAGAAATAATACATAAAATACCTGAAAGCGGTTGTTGTTTTTTTTTTTTTTTTTTTTTTTTTCACTTTCTATTCTTTTACTAAGAAGTTAAAAGATAAGAAAGGATTTGAAAATTGTTTATTTTGGATGTGGAAAGCTGATATTTGGTACAATTTTATCATAAGTGTCTTTAATTAAAAAAAAAAAAAAAAAAATAAATAAAATATTTGAAAGTGGTTTTTTTTTTTTTTTTTTTTTTTTTTGTTACACTTTCGATTCCTTTACTAAGAAGTTAAAAGATAAGAAAGGATTTGAAAATTGGTTATTTTGGATGTGGAAAGCTGATATTTGGTACAATTGTATCATAAGTGTCCTTAATTGATATCCTGTTAGACTAACATTGGCGCGGTGCATGAGTTTGTCGCACCGCAATCTTGGAAATTCTAAAAATACATGCATATCGTTTATTGTTTGAATTATCCATTGCAAATGGAATACCTAGGAACCTCACTACAAGGAATTATATATCCATCAATAGTGAATGAGAAAATAAATAAGGCAGAGAATACAAATCAATTCAAAGATGATTGGTATGACAAGACTTTGTGCTAAATAAATGGATTCCTTCGACTCATCTTCATATTACCACTGAAATAAATATAGGAATAACATAGTATTATATATATATATATATATATATATATATATTATTGCTATAAGAGAAAGGTAGTGATGATATTAAGCATTTAAGTGTTAAATTCAATTTTATATTTTTTGATTTCTGACTTATTACAATAAAACAGCGAAATAAAATAAATCTTGAATCAGGTGAAGATGGAAATCATTACCAGAATGAAGATTTTATCTTTGAAAATTTATGTTCATAAAAATTTTAATTTAAATAAATATCTGATATTTGCTGCGAGAGAGTTAGAGAGCAATGATTGATTTATGATAATTAATTTTACCTCTAACTAGCTTTGTACATAAGAATTTAATTGGAAGACAGGGATTAAAAAAAAAGTCTTTAACAACAAAGTTAACAAGTCATTGTTAAATAGAAAGAAAACTGATAAAATCAAATCTGGGATGTTCAGTTTTTTTTGTTGTTTTTTTTTGTTTTGTTTGTTATCTTGTTTTGAAAGCAATTAGCGAAGAACAAATATAACTTAGTAAAGTTGATTTTTTTTTTATTAATTCATTTTTAATTATTTTTTAAAATTTTACATTACCAATGAAATGTACGTACTGTTTTTCTTATTTCTTTTAGATAGTTAAGGTAAAGATAGGTTATTCATCGTGTAAGATTTTACTTAAGAAACATTTATCTGCAAAAAATAGAAAAAATAAATCAAAATTTTAAAAATAAAAACTGGTACAATGTCATTCTTAGGTACAGCATGTTTATTTACAATTTCGTAAATAATAATAATAAAGTTCATTTCAAAAACACGCTTCATCCTCAAAGGCTCGAAGCACGGTACAAAGTCAACAAAAAATAAACCTATAATTTACAACATTTAAAACAAACGCAACACTACAAAAACTAATTACAAGCATAAAATCAGCACTGAAGTTTTTTTGTTTTTTTTGTGTTTTTTTCTGCTTCAGTTCTTGTAATCTGAGCCTGCGATGGCTAAAACATCAGTGACATCCAGACATGTTAATATACACAGTGACACTAGCGATCTTCGCCAAAACAGTTTTCCTCTTCTACTGGTCGTCAAAGGGTAAAATGTCCGCCCATATGTGGCAAAGAAAAATAAATTCAATTTTTATGTCATTCCATTGCAGTGTAATATTTTTAAGAGTTAGCGTAAAACAAAAGATAGAATTAAAACCGATACACACATTTTAATGAACAATTACCTGACGATAAGTACCTGATAATGAACTATGTAAAACGTATATTTCTTTTCCTTTTTAAGGGTGCAAATCAAATTCATATCAATAAATATTTTATTCCAAGGAAAACAATTGTATGAAAATATGAAAAAAGCTGAAAGAAGACTTAAGTTACCGTAACAGTGTTTAGTGGTACTGATCAATAGAAGCATTAACTTACAGTTTTATATTAAAACTTAAAAGGCAAGATTTTGGGAAGATTGCTTCTGAATATAAATTGATACAATTAAAGATTTAAATTAAATATATTAATTTAAATAATTTTTAATAGTGCACTTACCTTAGTGATCACTATAATGGCCTCTTGTGGAATGTGTTCCAGTTTAGTAGCCTATTTTAATTTTATTTAGAAATTGCCATATCTTTGGATTAACTAAAGGGTAAATTTTTTTTAATGAAAATAAAACACCTATAAAATGAAAGATTGGTATTTATATCGTTTTTTGTGTGGTTGTTTGGTTGTGTGGTTGTGTGGTTGTGTGGATGTGTGGTTGTGTGATTGTAACTAGCTTTAATTTTAACTGAAGCTAGCTTGGCCCCCCAAATTCACTGTTTACAAAAGTATTTATAAACCTCGATTTTTATAGGACTCTTTTAAAGTTACGTATCATAAATTTTATCGACCGAAATTTCGTCGACGGTAATATGATCGACGTCAATTTGATCGAATGGAAATTCGATCGATTCTTTTTTTTTTTCTTCTGTTTTTACGTTAAAAATGTTGCTTCAAATTTCTTTTTGAACGAATTATTTTGTTTTACTCTATAGCATGGTGCGTTCGAAAAGAAATTGGACGAAAACGTTAACGTGTGAACTGAAAAAAAGTATTCGACATAATTCCCGTTTGGCCAAGTTTCCGTCGATCAATTTACCGTCGACGAAATTTCTTTCGATCACATTTCCGATAACCTTTAATTATGGGTCGGACTCAAGCGAACGTTTTTGAAAGAGCCTTCAATGTACGTGTTGGCTGATGGCGATTTAGAAGGGTTTTATTTCCTTATTGCGAATCAACGTCGGGTACATTGGCTAGTAAATGCATAATAAAAAAAGAAAGAGAATATGCAGCAAATTTAAATATATTTAAAAAGCTTTAGGAAAAAAATGCATGGAATTTGCCATCAGTTCAATACCCACTTATACAAAAAGCACAAAGAAAAGTCTAACATTCGCACATAAATCAAACAAATTCTTAAAATTATTTTGAAAATTGCGTCCTAGAAACGGTAAATTTTTTTTAAAAAATTACATAGAATTGTTTTGTTTTTTTAATAAAGCTTTGAGAAGACATATGTTTCATAAATAATGTGATATTTTAAAATAAAAAAAGTTTCATAATTCTTGCATTTGTTTTAAACATAAATTTCAATCATAATTTAAAATAGATACAAGGTATTTGATATAAAATACAGATGCTATTAACAACCATCTGCAATTATTGCACGCCAATCATTATGTTTCAGCTTGAAAAACAGGAAAGCCACATACAGGACTCTACATATAAAAATAAATGGATTGCCAAAAAGACGTTGTCAAATTGTATCGGTCACCCCTATGAAAAAATTCAAGGGAGGATCTGGTACCCGTGAGAGTGCAAACAACCTTATATCATGTGGAAAAGACAAGAAACCATAAACTCTAGAGACAAATTGGGCCATAGCTTCATAGTACAGTCGTTAAGTAGGCTATACGATGATATCTTTGAGTTCTTGATCTTTTTTTATTCTTGTTATATTGGAGTTGCCCACGATCATTTTGTTGATCATTCTGTCTCCTGGTTTAAATTCAGAGTTTGCCTTCTCTTAGATGGGTTGCCGTTCAAGGCTGACAAGTCCCATCCACCCGGGATGTTTGAGATGTTCGCTTTGGTGGGGATTGAGCTCCTGACCACCATCTTTGGTTTTGAGACATTTTAGAACGCTCTGCCACCCAGCACCCATGTTATAGATTTAATACATCGTCATCATCATTGGCGCTACAGCCCATGTAGGGCTCTGGCCTGTTAAATACATCCTTCCATTCGGGTCGTTTCATGGCTTTCCGCTTTCATGCGCGAACACCCAACTGGTGTAAATCGAGCTCTACATCGTCCATCCATCTCAGCATTGATCGACTGGTGAGCCGGCTTCCATTAGGCTTTTGTGGCAGTATATCACTGTTGCTGCTGTAAAATCTGGCTTCCTTTCAACATATATTGCTTAGCAAAGGTCGCCTTTTTTTATATTGTTGCAATGAAGGATGGGTCTTTGTACAACTGGTATAGCTAGACCCCACAGACGCCGCGCGCCGCATTAGCCGCTATATTTCGTCCGCCGTATATCCGTCGAAAAATTAACGACTCACCGTAAACTACATCGCGTTTGTTTTATTCATGACCATTACAAACTGATATTTTAAGTGCCTATCAGGTATTGAGTGACAGAAACTGAATGAATGGAATGCATTCATGCACTGTATGAGTAGGACAGCATATAAAACTGTTTTTTTTTCCTATTGTTTGAAATAATAAAACTTTTTCTGAAGTATTGTAAAAGTGTTTCATTGCTGGAGTTTTATTACTTCATTATTGGCCAGGCTTCACCCGAATTTCAGCCGAATATTTCGTAATCAGCCGAAAATCAGCCGCAAATGTCAATTTACGGACAAATCCGGCTAATCCGCATATCAGCAAAAAAATTAATTCAGCCAGCCGAAATTTAAAAAAAAAATCCGGCTGGCAGGTCTAGGTATAGCTCTTGGTTTGTACGGATTAGTATAAATACAGACACATATAATATACGATATACGACAGGATTCGTCGTTTTTCGGCACATAAATAACAGCATATTTTTAACCCTAGACAATATTATACATTTATAACAAATTGAATAAAGGAGAACTTAAGTATTTCTTTAGCGTACAAATAAACCATAAATGAACTACATTAGTAACTCTACTGACTTAATCGGTGACCATTTAGAGTCGGTAATCGCCGGAGGAAGATAACTGGTAAATTTCTACAGTATGAGACAAAATAATTTTTATTATCTTTCTTTCCTAACTTTAAAAATGTTGTAAAGCTCAGAGGTCGGAAATTGTTTTTCTTTTTTTTTTTGGTCCAATTGGATGTATTTAAAAAAAAAAAAGATATGTGTTAAGAAATTTGTTCAAAATAATTTTTATTATCTTTCTTTCCTAACTTTAAAAATGTTGTAAAGCTCAGAGGTCGGAAATTGTTTTTCTTTTTTTTTTTGGTCCAATTGGATGTATTTAAAAAAAAAAAGATATGTGTTAAGAAATTTGTTCAGGAGCTGCAGGCTTGAAGGGGTTCTTTAAATGCCATTGTAGATTAATTTAAAAGGGGTAAAAAAACTACTATGAATCTCTGCGGAGCCACATTAATCTTGTGCGACGCGGTTTGCAAACGACTGATGTAGGTGAACAACTTATTTATGTTTTTATTTGAACAAACAAATACAATGTTAGGCGTTTCAAACCAATGCGATCTTCTCCAAGATGAAGGCTACGTAGCTTTAAATTAAAGTTTTAGTGTGCACACCAAATATTAAGAGAGGAAGGTTGACGCAAAAGAGAGAAAAGAATTAAAAATTGAGTTGTTTTTGTTTAGTGTTTAATTTATTCTGTACACACTTGTTAGCATTGCGTCAGCCAAACAAATGACGGCGTATATCCTGTTTATGTTGATAAGGCCAAGAAGAATTTAGAGTCAACACTTTGACCCAGCCACTACGACCCCACGGAAGGCTTTCTCCGGTCTCGGTCGTCACGCGTGATTGGTGAACCGTTTCAGGACAAGGTGTGCTAGCTAAAAGACACTAGATGTTAATGTCACTAGGGTACATTCAGATAATTTGAGACCACGGTACGAGACAAGAATAAAGTAAGACTCGAATAAGTTTTTAAAATTAACACACCATACTTTGGGAACTTCTCAGATACCAATACTGTAATGATGCAACACATGTGAGAAATGTACCATAATGCAAGTGGATTCAGTTTTAAACCTAATAGAAACCAGTAGGATCTAAAACTGAACTTACTAAGTGACGCACGACCTTTGGAAGAGCTTATCAAATTGATCTTAAATACATCTAATAAGCAGTGATGGAACTATTTACTTAGCCGTCCGCGGTGAGACAACTCCACCCCCCCCCCTCTAACAGACCACTAAAATAAAAACAAAACTATGAAGTTGGCCGAGAAAGTCTCCCCTCATAAAAGCATCCTCTCATTAAATCGTCCCTCCTAATGCTTCCCCTTATTTATTAGACTCTGGATGTAAGGCACAATAAAGGCACTGAATCTCTCAGTGCTTGAATTCGTACATAGTTCGAATGAGTCAGTAAAATATTTTAAAACATGACTGCATGTTTTTTTTTTATGTGGCAGCTATTAGGTTCGGTTTGTCTTCTTCAATTTTTTTAAAAGTTATATTCTGTTGAGTAAACGTAATTTTTTAGAATTCCTTGATGTTAAGACAACTCATTTTTTTTTTAATGAAAAAGTCGGAGAGAAGAACTAAAAAAATGAAGAATAGCCCCAAAAATAGTGAGTGTGCTTAAATTGATTGATAGGACATTTCTATAGCGCTGGTATCCATGTTACTTTAGCACGCTCACAGCGCTCTGGTTTACTTCAATCCATTGAAACAGAAACGTTTGTAAACGTCTATTTAATGATTTTTTATCGTTTTCAATTCCCCTCAAATATGGAGGCGAACTGTTCCATAATTTTGGCGCTATCACTTCAAAAGACGTTAGACGTTAGACGGTTTTCTGTGTTCACCCACACTGGGAATTTTCAGTAAGGACTGTGTTGAAGACCGCAGGTTGTGTAGCGGAAAAAAAACGCGTTCCAATAGTTAAGATTACATTGCATCTATACGAACTAAAGCCCTGTTTAACGTGTTGCGCTCTAATAATTCTGGGGCGTTGTATAATTTTTAACTCAGCTCTTGACTAACTTGGGTTTTTTTTTTTTTTTTGTTGTAACGAGCTCCAAATGAAAGCCCCAAAATATTCTTGTGTTAGAATAATTCATGTTGTAGTAGTAGCAGGGATTTTCAAATTATTAAAGGTGTATTTCTATTTCAAACATTTTGCTCCTATAAATTATTGGTTAGATTTGAGTTAGTAAGATATTTAGGTAAAGGGTGTTTTATTTTCCTTAACTAGTTGAATGGTGTGTTGTAATAATGGTGTGTTGTAAACCCACAAGGGAAGCCAGGTATGTGTTTCATATCGAATTATTTCAACCGCTTTAGATTTATTTATTTTTATTGTTGCTAGAACGTGTTAACTAAAATTTTGTGCTGCTGTAAGCAAGATGTATATACATATTATATGTTCATACATTTTACTTAAGTTGAATTAAACATTTAAATTCAGGAAAAGTTTAGTTTCGATTTATTAATTGCTTATAATTTTTTTCACCATTGAACAAGTTCATTACGTTAAAATAAATAAAAGGGAAATTATACATTGCATTTTAATAATTGACACGTGCATTTATGAATTATATCATTATTATTTATACGATTCATTCTATGTGTATTTGAAGCAGAGGTGTAGCTAGAGTGTTTGGCGCCCGGGGACAGGCTTCAATTTAAAGATCATCTTTATCATTTTGCAACACTTAAACACAATAATTGTATCAATAAAATAATACCAAAGCTCATCTTTGCTCCCCTAACTAGCTGGCGCCTGGGGACATCTGCCCCTTTCCCCTTAGCTACGCATCTGATTTCATGCAATAAAGGACATTTTATGTAAAGATAATGCTATGTTCAATGATTACTATTGTGAATTACATTACTTTTATTTTAAATGTATGTCAACAAAAAACAAGACACATAATCAAAATTCTTATTTTCTTTTAATATTTGCTTCATTTTCCAGTTAGGCCTATATGTTAAAAGAATTGTCTGTCCATAAAGAAAAAGTATGGCTGTGAAGCATATATTAAACAAAGGTAGGATGGCACAGGAAACACACATTATAAAATGTATAATATGAAAGATACTTCATACTATTCAACATTTTTTGTTTGCAAAAATCATTTTTACGCCTCATAACAATGTTAAGTTCATTACAGGAATCCAACAATTTTCAAAATTTTTAAATATATGAGACCCATTGTAGGCATTTATGAAATCTTTTATAGTAAACTAAAATGATTGATTGTGATATCTCAAGCATTCAAATGTCTTTGTATGTCCTTTATATTATTTTACAAATGTATTTATGTTTAGAATTTGCTTACAATCATGCATGCAACTAGTGCATAGATCAACTGATATCTTCTTACATGTAAAGGTGTATGACTTTGATATATGAATTGATCTACTTCCATATTTGTCTATACACCTGTGTCAGCGCAATTTATTTTGTGTCCAATAGTAAATTGGCATGTATAACTGTCATCCTCTTTATTTTTCAAAGGAACTTACTTTTTTTTTCAATTTTTTAACCTACATGATTACTTTATTTTATTCAGGGAAATCAGAGGTTTGTGAATCTAAAATGACCTTTGATTCAGATGAAGATTCACATACGCTTTGGAGTTTATGTCAAAAAAACCCTGGCCATTCACAATTTATACCAATCAAACATTTCAGCGAATTACATATTCCGGACATCTACCAACAAATTCATCGCACGGTTAATGCTGAAAAATTCAAGGTGAAAGATGACCTCATTCCCTTTAAAGAATTTCGAAACTTGCTCTATCATTTCGTGATGGTCATGGCATCGCTGACAGTTAATGTCCAAATCTCTTTCACCAGCCTCGATCGCCCAGACACAGTTCCCAACGACCCGACAACTCCTTACAGCGGTAACGAATTGAGGGGTCAGAGAAAAACCCGAACCGCCAGCGGATTCATTTTCAGCAGCAGTCTGGTTGACGAAGGTCAATCCAAAGCTTGTCCCGAGTGTCCGTCATCTCCTGGTAGAGTTCACGCGGTGTTTTTCATGCAGACCGCAACCCACAATCTCTTCGACGCCGAAGAACTCAAACACTCCAAGTGCCTTTTGGATTACGACGAGGAATCCGACAGATCGAAGCTGAAATCCATAGAACCCGTAGAGATCGTCATGAAAGATATCGAAAACGATGTCTGCATCGTCAAGTGCGTCACAGATGATGAAACACTGTGTAAAGTTTTGCGGGAAAGATTGAAGTCGTATCATCGTTTGAGAGAGACGATCTACCAGATCCTGAAGGCGAAGAAGGTGGTTTACGTCAGAGACTACGTCACGTCGTTCTGGAGCATAGTCGACCTCGTCTTTGTCGTCGGGCACCCCCACGGGAAACCAAAGATGGTCTCGGTCGGACATCGGATCAAGAGACTGGGCCAGGGGTCCGTGTCCAGCAAATCGTCCTACTTGTACGATACGTGCACGTGCCCGGGGAGCAGCGGGGGCCCCGTTTACATAATCGGGGCCCCTAACGAGTTCATACAGCACAGTCACTCAGGGGCGTTGGATGAGGGGAATTTTTGTGGAGATGGTGTATGGGAGCAAAAAGTACAGGGAGGAGAAATAACTTACAGATTTTGGGAATCTAACTCAGTTAAGGAAACATGAAAGAGCCCATTCTTAATTTAAATTAACAATTTTTTTTTTTTTAAATCACAAATAAAATAACGTAATTTTATCATGGGTTTTTTAATACTAAGTTTGAAAAATTAGTAGAATTGACATCAGGCCATATTTAATCTTGTTAAGTTCTTTCTATGGTGATATAATTTGTTTTTGGAACATTGATTGTTCTCTTTGCCACTGCTAAATATATTATAAACAATTCGTAAGGGACATACAATTGATTATGTTCTTCTGACGAGAACCAAGTGCATTACTTTCTTTATTTATTGTAGATTGTCCATGTGAAAAGCATTTATTTTATTGCTTTTCTATTTTAAGTATTTTTTTAAACACATATTTAAAAGTTACTTTTATACTTGCATTTTTTGGGTAACTTTTTTAAACTTTACTTTCAAACATTTGACATGTTTGCCTTAAAATATAAAACCTCTATTTGTATGTTGTACATACTTAGATTTTAAGCATTTACTTAAAATATATAAATAGTTTTTTATAATTAATATATATTTATATGTATACATTTGTTTTTCGTAGTATTAGAATCAAAGCAGCTGCAGCACAAAATACAGAAATATACACAGCAATAGATGTGTACTCGTTTGAGACACAACGTTTGAGATGGATACCTTGAGAAAGGCATTGTAATGAAAGTATATATTTTTTTTTTAAATGTAGAAAATAATAAATAGCTCACACACACAAACAAATGTAAACGTTTGATGTGTGTTTGGGATTTTGTTGGTGTGTGAAAGCAGTTTATGTAGAGAGTTACTACTTAGCCCAGTTTCGCTTTTTTTATATATGTATATTGCATATATTTGTAATTATATTAAGAAAACTTTTACGGATTCCTGTTTGTAATATAAGAAATAATAGGTAATTATTTTATCAGGCATGTAATTTAATTAACATATATATATATATATATATAAATATTAATTTAAAATTAATTTATGACTATAAAATATAAATAGTACCTTAATATTTTATCAATATGTTGAGCTATATCAAATATAATAAACATTCCTTTAAATTATATTACATCAATTGAAACAATATTTAATTACAATAAAATCTAGGTCCTAATGAATTATAAAAGTTTTTTTTTTTTTTTTTTTAAAGAATAAAAATAATACATGCAGGTTTTAACGAAATGTTTGCTTAGTCTATACACACAGATTATCTCAAATCGCTTTACCCAATCTACATTTCATTATATCAATCTAAAGCAAAAGCAACTTTTTACTTCTTCTAAATAGCTTATCCCTGTATATGACAATGACTTGTGTCCAATTCAACTCTTATTATAATTAATTATAAATCATAATATTATATATTATATCCACACAAAAATTAAATTAAAGTAATATGAGCATTAACTTAAATTAAATTCTATCGATGAAGTGTATCGAATGATGGCGCTATACGGCATGAGAAGTTGTCCAATTGTAAAATGCTAAGGAGATGTTACGTTAAAACACAGATAGTAGACTGATTACAATGAGCAGTATCCAAATTGATCTCTTTATTATAATATTATTATTGTAGTATTATTTCTATGTAAACTGGTTGGGTTTAGCTAAGGCTGAGGTTATTGTGGCAGTATGTGGATGAAAATATGGTGGGTTTAATTGAGACCATGCGCTATTGTTGTAGTATTTCTATGTAAATATAGTGGTTGTAGTTGAGACGATGTGTTATTGCGGTAATATTTCTATGTAATTTTTTTTATTTTTTTTGAGATTGTGTATTATTTTCGTAGTATTTGTATGTAAATATGGTTTGTTTTATTTGAGACTATATGTTATTGTGGTAATATTTCTATGTAAATATGGTGGTTTTAGTTGAGACTATATGTTATTGTGGTAATATTTCTATGTAAATATGGTGGTTTTAGTTGAGACTATAAATGTATTTTATTTTAATGTTATAATTATGTCTCTTTTGATAAAATTTTTATGTACAGCGCGGTGAGCCAAGCCCTAGGCTGGGGTACCCTGCTATATAAGATCTTTTATTATTATTATATGTTAGTTTAAAAATAGTTATATTTCAATATGGTGGTTTTAGTTAAGACTATATGTTATTGTGGTAGTA
Source organism: Lymnaea stagnalis (assembly GCA_964033795.1). Lineage (NCBI taxonomy): Eukaryota > Metazoa > Mollusca > Gastropoda > Lymnaeidae > Lymnaea > Lymnaea stagnalis. The sequence goes on from CAXITT010000326.1 coordinate 308,663, forward strand.
TTTCTATATAAATATGGCATTTTTGTTAAGATTATGTTTTATTGTGGAAGGATTTCTATATAAATATGATGGGCTTTGCGAAAAAAGTGAGTTATTATTATTATTATTTAGGCATTTTTGTATGGCGCTTACCTTACAGCTCTAAGCGCTTTACAAGTATTAAAAATATGTAAACTAGTTAAACTGCTAAAGCAAAATAAAAATGAAAAACCAGTGACACTAGAAAAGTAACTACAATGTGAAAAATGACTATAAAAACAGTAGCTAAAACATTAAAATGGCAATAAAAACAAGTACACTTGGCACATTTTGGCATAAACTTAAATACAGGATCAACCCGAGATAGAAAATGTTAAAGTTAAGCAATGCCAAAAACAAATTTGACTTTCTCTTAAGACAGCAGGCATCAAAATAGTGTTAAGTAAAATTGCCAATGCTCAAAACAATTTAATAGCCGACATAATATTTATTTAATATTCAGTGATGAATAGTAAATTATAAGAATTCGTCTCATCGAAAAGTGCTTCCCAAGCTTTGAGGTTTGACTGACCAGTTCATAAGTTTTCCCATAGCTCCAGCGGCTATTGCTTTATTTATTTATTCGTGTCAAAATATCTTTATATGACCTTAAATTTGTCTCTTTTAAAAAAAATGTATCCTTGATAAGCCACGGGGCAATTAATAAATGAAGTAGCGCAAATTATGAAGAATTCGTACACCCTTTCAACCTCATCATGAAATTTTTAAAACAATTTAGACACCTGTATCAAGCATCGTAAATAGTCCGTGCCCCCTCCCCAACCCTTTCCCAAACGCGTGACGTTAATATGGATGGTCCACCATTTCGAATGGTCTCTATTAAATATTACTAGTATGGTAGCCATAGTATAATTTATTTTTTTAAATAGTCGTTTGACATATTTAACTTTTATCGTGTCTTGTGTTTTCCAACTGACAACGTAAGGCTCACAGACCGATGTCGAGTCACGGACAATCGCTTTGAGAATCACTGCTTTAGCGACCACGCTAGCAACGAGTGACGTAGGATCAATTTTTAGGAATTCCCGATCAATGTGTTGCTTATGTCAGCCAACCGTGGATCTGAAGAGTTGCTTATGTCAGCCAACCGTGGATCTCAAGAGAGAAAGCAAGAAAAATGGGTAACCCCCCTTTCTAACTAAATTTTAAATCAGTGGATATTTTCATTTGTGACTCATGTCAAGGTCAAGGTGTCCTAAAATTTATATAATTGTATTATGAATTCCTTACTTATTATTTTTGACTTAGCACACTGTAAACCATAACAATTGGTTCACCAAACAAGAATCCCAAGATTAAAAGCAAATAGTATTTCCAATTGCATCAAATATATTTGTTTTCGTTTATTAAGTAACACCAAAATCCATATTTAGAAAGCAACCAAAAAGATTCATTACATAACATGAAATATGAATATACAATTGAAAAAAATGCATATATAATATATATATATATATATATATATATATATATATTTATATGAAGAAGAAACAAAATTAGACATATGCCTGACACTAGCACTGAGAAACCGTGTGTAACTTCATTATAAAATATATATATATATATATATATATATATATACATATATTGTTACGCGCTGGCTTCTATTGTGAGAAATTAATCTCCTATTTTAATTTTATTGCTCGTTCACACAGTGTACAGCAAAGGACGATACCATAGAGAAATACAATAATAAAGTTACGACACGCAAAAACAGTTGCCAATTACAATAAGTAAAATTTAATTTAGTAATAGTACAATTACAAGACAAAAGAAATATAATTACAAATCACCAACTTACAAAATCAACTTGGGAAAATCTTGTACCGGTACACAATTAATGCAATGTGCCAATTAATAATGATGAATGAAGAATGCGAATAAACACATATGAGCACACAAAGAATAATACACCTCTCGTGAAGTTAAAAATATATATCAATCTCCGTCTCCCTCCGTGTCTGTCAATCCCTTTATATATGCAGCGTAAGCCCTGCCTTCCAGAAGATACTCATCATTTGTTTAAGTTTCTCAGCAAATCGAGAACCTTCGACAAGCTACTAAGAGACATACTAACCATATATATATATATATATATATATATATATATATATATATATATATATATATATATATATATATATATATGCATACATACATATATATAACACATATATAGAAACCTATAGCCCGGGCATTGCTCGGGTTTGTATTCGATAAAAAATTGAAGAAGCGAACAGGTATAAAAGAAAATGAACTAAACTAACTATTACAGTTTAGTTTTTCTATTAGAAAAGGAGAGATTTATAATGAAACTTGTAAACACTAAATTTGGGGCCAAGCCCTTTTCTTATAATATTCGTGACTGCCATTATACGGCGTTCCTGCCAAATAACTCTTGCATTGCATGTTTGTTGACATACATTCGCAATCGCCTTTTTGGGTTATTTTCTGGCTTATAACGATGGCACCAAAAATTAGTTGTTGTTTTTTTTTCTAGTTCCGATTGTGGGACCATCTCGCCAGCTGTATAATAACCATTCTATCTCTCAGTTGACTATTTTTCTCTCCACACTTTTATCCAAAGCCAATGTTTGACACAGTAACACGCCCTTATTATCGTCAGATACCATCAATGCCTTTTAGACAAGATATTATTTTGTTTGGTCTTTATGAAGCTTAAAAAAAATGTACACCATGCACATAATTTAATTTGAAAAAAGTCATATAATACTGATGATAATGATTCCCTGAGTAGCTAAATGCTGCTTGGGACAAAATCTCAAACATGTGTTTCTCATTCCCATGAACACGCACACACACACACAAACACACACATATATATATATATATATATATATATATATATATATATATATATATATATATATATATATATATATATATATATATATATTTATATATACATATATCGTCACTTAAAAGTCAAATGATTCACTTTATATTTCTTTGCTCCCACTGATAATGTACATGAGTTATGGGAATCAATTTAATAATATTTTTTTTTTCAAATTCTGATTAAAGAAAATATAACTGTCTTATTCATTTTTTTATATAATTTTTTGCCAAAATTAAAAAGGAAGTTACTTTGTAACGTATGCATTTACTGGTTTAATTGTTCTGTTAACTGTATTTCTATCGCTTTTATCTGAGTCTGTTTATGTTAAATATATGGTATGGCCAGACTGAAGAAAAGAGTCTGGTCAAACGCCAAACTCACAACAAGAACTAAGCTGCAGGTGTACCAGGCCTGCGTACTGAGCACACTTCTGTATGGATGCGAGTCGTGGACAACACGAAAGAAGGCTCAATGGCTTCCACCTCAAATGCCTGCGCCACATCCTTGACATTTAATGGCAAGACAAAGTCCCCAACACGGATGTCCTGTCCCAAACAAACATGTGTAGCGTCCCAGCCATGTTAATCCAAAGACGCCTCCGCTGGCTTGGACACTTCAATCGAATACAATGTGGTCGCATACCAAAGGACGTGCTATACAGCGAGCTGGCGAGAGTGAAAAGCTCAGTTGGACGGATTCGTCTGAGATACTTAGACATATGCAAAAGAGACATGAAGTCCTCTAACATCGACATCTCAAACTGGGAGGAGTTGGCAGAAGATCGATCCTCATGGCGGGGCATCGTGAAGGCAGGATCACTACATGCCGAGGATCAAAACAGGGCGGAAAAAGCTGCAAAAAGAGCGAGGAGGAAGGCCAGTAAATACTGCTCCACCGCATTCGTGTGTGGGAAATGTAATATAGACTGCCATTCGAGGATTGGTTTCACCAGCCACACCAAGAGCTGCAAGCAATAAAGATAATCTACCGTCTCCCGCAGACGGAAAGATGCCATACAATGTATATATATATATATATATATATAGTGTGTGTATATAATTATATATTGTGTGTTTATATTTGCTAATTTCCATGTTTTTTTTTCTATTAATCATTTTGTAAAAGAGCCAGATCAATGGATGATTAACTCAAAACACTTTTTAGTATTAAATGAATACAATAAAAAAAAAACAAGTTATAATGCATAATGCGATTTCCTTTTGTTAACCATAGCGTAAAGTAATTAAAATATTTGAGAAGTTTAACGTCATTTAAAATATAAACATATCAAAATTTGTAATTAGAAATGTCCCCACAAATATAATTCATCCTTTTACCTGCAAACTTTTTCAGATTTTGTCACTAGGAAAAAATGACAAAGCTGGCTGTAATAACTATCGCAAGGATGACTATAACGTCCTCTGTCTTATATCTCAACACATCGGTCACTGAAAAAAATAAAAATTGAATAGAAGTTCAGGAATTGATATATCATATCATTTACAAAATAATTAAGTTGATCTTTTTTTATAACATTAATTTTACATTAAATATTATATTATATATATACGTTCATTCTTAGTTAAAATGTATCTTTTAATAATGTCACAATGTGTCTCAAACATAATTAATTGTCTTTAACTACGTGTTAAGTTTAAAAAATGAAGGAGGTAACACAAATAAGAATAGCTAGGTTAGGTATAGTAAAAGTTATTCCCCCTTTCAATCATAAATCTTAATAAAATATGTCCTCTATTTATAATCACTTTCAATTACATTCATTTTTTAGAGAAAAAAAAATTAAAATTGAACATTTTGTTAAACTTTATGTATATATATATATATATAATATATATAATATAATATACCTTCTAAAATAAGATGCTTTTATCTATTGGCGATATATAATCATTATTTAATTTTTCGATTAATTTATTCCTTCAACATTTGCTTTTGCTTCAAACAATGCTTAAAAGAATTTAGTTTAAAAATATTATACATTTGCTTTTAATATAATTTTTTATTTAGATATTACCTTCCTCCAATGAGAAATTCAATTGAAGTTCACCGCTTTCTACAGATATGATACTGACGTTGTACTGCTGAAAATCTGTTGGTTCAATTCTTGCAATTTGAATGTGAAGAAAAGTTGATTTAGATTGTCTAATATAACTTTTGAACACGTTTATTTTGTGTTTCATTCGGTATACATTCGGAATGTAAACCTCTTCGTTTATAAGCAGAATAGAATATTCTGAGTCATCTTCTTGTATGCAGACATTGAACACAGCATACTCTCCTAATTTTGCCTTGGTGCGATTCACAGTTGCCTGAGCACTACACAGTCTCTTGGTTCCTGAGTGTTACAGTAACTTTTTTTTTAAGGTGAAACCCGCTACATTAATAGATTTGCAAAGATACAATAAGAGTGTGGAATTTTAAATATGTTTTTTTAAAGCAAATGCCGAAATTCAATTATCATATGTTTCTTTAATTGATAACTTTTAAGTTCCTCTAATGAAATTTAAAAAAAAACAAAAAAAAAAAAAAAAAAAAAAAAAAAAAAAAAAAACCTGTTTGAGGGATATAAACGTTGCATATTCTTATGGGCATCAACGTGATAGACGTTTGCCAAAAGAAACAACAACATACATACATAAGGTAGCAAAATTATACTTACCATTAGCTAATTTATTGGCTGCCTCACCGCGTATCAAATCACTAAATACTTTTAGAGTGAGTATAACTACGAGAAGAGACTTCATCTTATTATGAAAATAGCAGTCGTTTCCCTGAGAGGCAAGTGATAGTAAAGATGGGAAGAAAGCACAAACGGTTGCCATCAAGCTGAAATGAGTAACGTCAATTTAAAAAAAAAAAAAAAAACAACAACTAAAGTTTAAAATAGGAAGACATTAATTCATATTCAAGACCACAAAAATTCAAAAATAGCAGTCGTTTCCCTGAGAGGCAAGTGATAGTAAAGATGGGAAGAAAGCACAAACGGTTGCCAACAAGCTGAAATGAGTAACGTCAATTTAAAAAAAAAAAAAAAAAACAACAACTAAAGTTTAAAATAGGAAGACATTAATTCATATTCAAGACCACAAAAATTCATTCAATGAAAAATAAGTTGTTTGTTTTAAATACATTACCTTTTTGAAAAGGTGTAAAGCGAGATTTTAGCGTATATTTTATACATTAGGCATATGAAAAAAATGGAATAGTGAGCTTGTAAGTATTTAAATAGCCACTCTTTAATAAAGATTAACATACTTTTTAAAAAAACAAAATATTAATAAAAATAATAATTAACAACACCTTTTGAGTACCTGTTTCAATGATGATTAACACAGGCATCAGATTTTTAAAATTATAACGAAGCGTCAAGAAGGCGTAAGCTCTACTCTGTAATGAATTAAAGATTAGCTACTGAATTATCATTGCGACTGCTTCTTATTGAACATTGTCTCACAAGTGAGTTACCTGATTGATTGACACATATCAATGATTTATTATCTGTGTTTACTAAACCGTGGAACGTCCAAATTAATTGTACCTGTGTCAACTGGAGCTTCAGGCGCGTATCTATTGGCCAGGCCCATTTTAGTATAGAACACTACTCATTTTATCAGGCACGTATCTATTGGCCAGGCCGATTTTAGTATAGAACACTACTCATTTTATCAGGCACGTATCTATTGGCCAGGCCCATTTTAGTATAGAACACTACTCATTTTATCAGGCGCGTATCTATTGGCCAGGCCCATTTTAGTATAGAACACTACTTATTTTATCAGGCACGTATCTATTGGCCAGGCCGATTTTAGTATAGAACACTACTCATTTTATCAGGCACGTATCTATTGGCCAGGCCCATTTTAGTATAGAACACTACTCATTTTATCAGGCGCGTATCTATTGGCCAGGCCCATTTTAGTATAGAACACTACTTATTTTATCAGGCACGTATCTATTGGCCAGGCCGATTTTAGTATAGAACACTACTCATTTTATCAGGCACGTATCTATTGGCTAGGCCCATTTTAGTATAGACCACTACTCATTTTATCAGGCACGTATCTATTGGCCAGGCCCATTTTAGTATAGAACACTACTCATTTTATCAGGCACGTATCTATTGGCTAGGCCCATTTTAGTATAGAACACTACTCATTTTATCAGGCACGTATCTATTGGCCAGGCCCATTTTAGTATAGAACACTACTCATTTTATCAGGCACGTATCTATTGGCTAGGCCCATTTTAGTATAGAACACTACTCATTTTATCAGGCACGTATCTATTGGCCAGGCCCATTTTAGTATAGAACACTACTCATTTTAAGGTCAGTAAATAAGTTAATACATTATATTTTTAACGAGATCATTAAATAACTAAATTCAATCAAATAATTGTCAATTGCGCTGATGACGTATATTTAATTAACATTAAGTCATAGCTTTTCAAATGTTTAGCGGGTAGGTTGTGCACGAATGAGTTCTCCAACACTTGTGTATATTTACAAATACGTTAAGGTTTCCAATAAAATAAACTAATTTATGTGTGGAAGTGACTTCAACTTAAGGGAGGGGGGGGGGCTTGATTGTAAGTGGGGACGATTAATGGTTTTGGACCATTATCAAGTCTTGTAACCATTAGCTTAGCCTGACACAGACATTTAAAGAAACATTTTCGACAGAAGACCAAGTTCAGGCCACACGTAGCTGGCATGAACTATGAGACCCAATACAAATCAAACACTTCAATACATCTTTTGTTCTTCAAATAACGTAAGCGTTATATATAAATGTACATGTCTTCGTACTCTCTGTGCTGACTACCTCTTAACAATACTATCCCCATCTATTTTAGTTGTAAAGACTTTGGGTTTAGATAAATAATGTGAACTAAGTGTAGTGAAATGTTTTGTAAATAGGGTTTGTTTTTTTTGTTTTTCTGAAATAATTAATTGTATTTTCTTCCATGGTTATTTATAGAAAGCCTTTTTTTAAAGATCCCTTTTACGCTGGGGAACACTAAACATTTTTATTTACAGACCGCATGTTATAGTGATATAATATAATATTGTTAGATTTTGATATATTATAGTGGTGGGATTTTTAGGAATTATTTTTTATTTTTTTTTAAATATTTATATTTTTAATTCCATATTACGAAAGTTTGTTTATCTCTTTTAAAAATAAATAAATTCAAAATTCCGAGTTTTTAGAAGTTTTTTTTTTTAAAGTGACTTATAGAAGAAACGTATATACTAATAAATGGTTAAACACGTGATTAACACACTTCTTAAATATTAGTTTGATTATACAGCATTAATTATTGAAATTGGATGCAATAGCCGTCCCGAAATGTATTCAACAGAACCGCTTAGAATGTGTCATATGTTTACAATCATGAGAACGTTTCTAAAAACGTCAGTGTCGATATTACAATGAAATACGGACTTGTTCTTATAACATGTCAGAATGGTAACATTGTATATACCTATAGATTAAGTATATGTTCTGAAGTAGGCCTATGTATTTTACATATTAAAATCTGAAAGATTAACAACGCCTTTTACTTACCATAACTTATGCTTTAGAAGGCTTTGAAAATTTTTTTTATAGAATGCACACATTTAGATAATGTTGAATCAGCGAAGATTTAAGGAACATTGCCAAGCTTAACTGAAGACAACTGATCATTCAAAGACCTGGCGAGTGTCATTTGATCGATATTCTGTTCAACATGCGGACGTCACGTATAGAAAAGTTCTATGAACTAATGCTGTAAGGACTTAAGTGAATTGATTATGGCCATATCACCAACGACAGAATGTGTGCATTACATTTAAGTAAGCACCACTTCAAAGACTAATGAATGACGCATAAGAATTTAAAAAATTAAAAGAAGCAACCAAAAAAAAAAAACAAGGAATAAAGATTGAATCAGTGTTGAAAAAAAGAGAGAACGTTTAAAAGAATAAATGTATATTCATATATACAGAAAATAAGTGAAGTAAAGAAAGGAAAAACCTGAGACAGGAACGCAACAAGACAACAAAGGTGTCGACAAGAAGCCTTCATCAGCGAACAAACAACAGTAAAAACAGAATTAAATTAAAAAATAACACGTAGATTAAATACAGCATCCAAGAGGGCAGCAGGAGAAATCTGTTATAGGAATTTCTGAATAAAGCAACCCTTGGTCTTATTGGAACGAATTACTTATGGTAAAACGTGCAATATTTAAACACGAATTCATTATTTACAATCGTTGTATCGATGATTGCTTTTGAAAAAAAAAAAAAAGAAATAATATATTTAAAAAAAAAAAAAAAA
>CAXITT010000326.1:323805-339902 GCA_964033795.1 Lymnaea stagnalis
GGGGGGGGGGGGAATTCTTTTTTCAAAATCATAAATAGGGATCTCTGAAAGTTTAACAGATTTCGGGGTAAAAAAATTGCTTCGAAATTCTTATCAAGTGAGACTTAAAAAATTAATTAACTGAAGCTAAATAAACGAAACACCGATACCGGTACCAGCCTCCGGGAGAGACTCAATTACGGATGCGATGCTGCCCTTGAGTAAGATGCACGAATATAAAAGACATAATTTTGACCGCATTTTTTTCCCCGTAGATTCTTCGCTGTTTGGTGTACTTTTGTCGCTGGTGAAAGCTCTTGAAAGATTTATCCTAAAAAAAAAATATTAATAACTTATGTATATTTAGAGAATTTGCGTTAGAAACTATACGCAATACTTTTATTGTGAGTAAATGAAACCGGTTGAAGTTGTTTTTAAATGCATTAAATGGCATGAAATTACCGAATTAAAGATTAAGAAGCAATATTGTATCAAAAGTGGAAGATTTCTTTCCATATTTAACATAACCCATTATTTTAACTCTATTATCATTACATAACATATGTATGTGAGTAATAATAAGCGTTCCAACCTGTAATTGATGTATGTGTTTTGTTTTATAAACCCTACCATCTGATAATAACGAAAGTAAGTAGCATATAATTTATGCTGTACAGGAGAAAAACAGTTAGGTCTATAAGGGTGCTCTACTATTTAGATTTTGCACTTTTTATTTTAAGTATATAAAATTTCTTGTCTTGTTTACAACTGAGTAAGAATTTATAATTATTATTTTTTTTTTTGCATCTGTTTTCAGACATTTATGTTATAGGCCTACTTTATAAGTGTATGAGTTGGTAAAACTAATACCTGATTTGTAGATTAATTGGATTTTTTAGACAATCGCACAAAACATCGAAACTACAATAACATAAACATTAAATATAATTGTATTATTTTGCAAAACATTTTTAAAAAATATATAATTAATTATTTGTCTAAATCAAACATTAAAAAAATACACTCATTATTAAATACATTTATATACATATAAATGTGTGTGTATATATATATATATATATATATATATATATATATATATTACGAAGCGATCCAAATAATAAAAATACCTAGAATAGTTTACGATCATAACTAAATTACATTTTTCAAATAGACAAATATAATTAAAGAAAATAAATAATTACAACTTGCATGCGAAAATTTTTAGGAATGTAACGGGATGCTTTAAATCGGGAAATTTATCCGACCAGTAAGCATCCAAAATACCCGGACTCTGCAATAAAATATGTCAATCACATTCATAAAAAGCCCTATGTAGTAAACAGACTACCAATCTTTGGTATTCCCGTTACTTACTGGTTTTTACCAGAAAAATGGGATCGTTGGTGTTATATATAGATTATATAAATTTGTATATATGCAGTTGCAATGATAACAATCGTGCTAACATTTATAAAGAGAGTGGGTCTATGTGCCTAAATTTGTTTTAGCCACTACTTATTTAAGAGTTACCCACACTTTCTGAGTGGAGTACATGCAAACGAAGGATTGTGAAGAGGCATTTTTTTTTCTCCTTTTATTTCTTTAATTTTTCTTCATGTAACTTAATAAAAAAAACAATATTTTTGTATTTCAATCTGCAATGAAAATAAAAACAGAACGAAACTCAAAGATGACTAGTCTCATTCATACACTGACCATATTATTACAAGATGTTAATATTTCTACTACTCGGATTCAATATACTTTTCAAAAATTCCCCAGAAAGACCATTGATGAATGGGGGAGAAATAAACTAATATTGAAACACTATAATAAATGCATACTTTAGAATGCGCAATCAATAGGGCATCACATCGAGATCATTATAAAGAGTAAATAAAGTCCTACTTTAGGATTGACTGCATACTTCTTACTCAGCAGGGCTGTTAACAAATAGCTATTTGATTTTTGACTTCTTATTCAAAATAGTTGTTAACATATAGCCAGTATATTGTAGGCTTCTTACTCTGAAGGGTTGTTAACATATAGCCAGTAACTTGTAGGCTTCTTACTCAGCGTGGTTGTTAACAAATAGCCAGTAACTTGTAGGTTTCTTATTCAGAAGGGTTGTTAACATATAGCCAGTAACTTGTAGGCTTCTTACTCAGCATGGTTGTTAAAAAATAGCCAGTAACTTGTAGGTTTCTTACTCAGAAGGGGTGTTAACAAATAGCCAGTAACTTGTAGGTTTCTTACTCAGAAAGGGCTGTTAACAAATAGTCAGTAACTTGTAGGCTTCTTACTCAGAAGGGCTGTTAACTAATAGCCAGTAACTTGTAGGCTTCTTACTCAGAAGGGTTGTTAACAAATAGCCAGTAACTTGTAGGCTTCTTACTCAGCATGGTTGTTAACCAATAGCCAGTAACTTGTAGGTTTCTTACTCAGAAGGGTTGTTAACAAATAGCCAGTAACTTGTAGGCTTCTTCCTCAGCATGGTTGTTAACAAATAGCCAGTAACTTGTAGGTTTCTTACTCAGAAGGGGTGTTAACAAATAGCCAGTAACTTGTAGGTTTCTTACTCAGAAAGGGCTGTTAACAAATGGCCAGTAACTTGAAGGTTTCTTTCTCAGAAGGGTTGTTAACAAATAGCCAGTAACTTGTAGGATTCTTACTAAGAAGGGTTGTTAACATATAGCCAGTAACTTGTGGGCTTCTTACTCAGAAGGTTTGTTAACAAATAGCCAGTAACTTGTAGGTTTCTAACTCAGAAGGATTGTTAACAAATAGCCAGTAACTTGTAGGCTTCTTACTAAGAATGGTTGTTAACATTTAGCCAGTAACTTGTAGGCTTCTTACTCAGCATGGTTTTTAACAAATAGCCAGTAACTTGTAGGCTTCTTACTCAGCTTGCTTGTTAACCAATGACCAGTAACTTGTAGGCTTCTTACTCAGCTTGGTTGTTAACCAATAGCCAGTAACTTGTAGGTTTCTTACTCAGCTTGGTTGTTAACCAATGGCCAGTAACTTGTAGGTTTCTTACTCAGAAAGGGCTGTTAACAAATAGTCAGTAACTTGTAGGTTTCTTACTCAGCTTGGTTGTTAACCAATGGCCAGTAACTTGTAGGTTTCTTACTCAGCCATGTTGTTAACCAATGGCCAGTAACTTGTAGGTTTCTTACTCAGAAGGGTTTTTAACAAATAGCAAGTAACTTGTAGGCTTCTTACTAGCATGGTTGTTAACAAATAGCCAGTAACTTGTAGGTTTCTTACTCAGAAGGGTTGTTAACAAATAGCCAGTAACTTGTAGGTTTCTTACTCAGAAGGGTTGTTAACAAATAGCCAGTAACTTGAAGGTTTCTTACTCAGAAGGGTTGTTAACAAATAGCCAGTAATGTGTAGGCTTCTTACTCAACAGGGTTGTTAACAAATAGCCAGTAACTAGTAGGCTTGTTTCTGAGCTGGGTTAAGTTTATAATTGTTTTTCTTTTGTTTCATCCCACTTTATTCGGAAAGAAAGGAATTTTTTGTTGTTGTTAGTTTACAAAATAAATTCAAATAATACTCTTGATTAAGAAGAATGAAACTTACTAGTTTTTAAATTTAAATTCTGAAGGATGTACGCAAAATAAATATGTTAACATCAGAGTGCATGCGAATCACATTTGGAGTTCTGGCAAAGGTGAAGATATCGAGAGTCAACCAAACAGGCATATTCCTGAAAGTCATCGAATATAAGATATTGAATTATTCTTCAATTGTCAGCTTATATCCCGGAGGCGTCACAGAAAGTTATAGCTTATGATCTACTGCAGGGTGTGTGGCATGCTCATGTGTATGTCCAGCTTTGTTGGACATTATCATCTTACATGATTTTGGTAATTCACGCATAGTAAATGAAGGACTGCGTGCAAGCTGTGTGAATGAAATAGTAGAACAAGGTATGGGGACTCGTCATTTTTTTTTTTCTTTTTTTTTTCGTTTATTTTTTCCGGTTTGACCATAGTTTGTTTTACTCATTTTCTATTTTGGCTAACCTGGTGGCAGTTTCTCCCCTTACTACCAATTCTAACAAAATTCCTCGGTCAGTAGGGTGTCCCATAATTTATTATTGGAGGGTAGCCCTATATAGTGGCCAAAAACTGTAAATCGGTTAAGTCCCTTACATCTTGTAAAGGAATCTCCTTTATAAATCATGTAGATAAATATTACAGGTACCATTTAATATTTTACGCTTATTAATTCCCCTCATTTTTATATGTGCCCCGAACAATGATATAATCATGCATTTTTCCCTTATTATCCTCCTCCTCATGTCCCTTAGTCCTTGGACCGTTGGGGCGCCACAGATGACATGTGAACCATCCTCCTCAATTCCTCTCTGTTTCAGCACTACGCATTGCATCGCCCATTGTTAGTCCTGTCCACTCTTTAACGTTATCCTCCCATCTTTTTCTTTTTTTTCCTCTTCTTCTCCCTCCTCTTGTGGTGCCCTGAAATATTTCTTTGGCAAGCCCTTGTTTCCTTGTTAAGTGGCCGCACCATTGTAGTTTGCGTTTTTTCCCAGTCATCAGTAGGCCATCGTACTCCCCAATTGCCTGACGAACCCTTTCTTTCACTGTATCATCTGAGTCTATCAAAAATCTTTTGATTAACATTGAAGTTTTTAAAAGCTGAATATTATTTAAATCGCCAATTGGATATCTCAGTTCCATACGTTAAGGTGCATGTCTTATTGTATTGTACATATTTTATTTTATTTGCTATTGATATCTACCTTACGTATGCAACGGAACGACTTGGAAATGAGGGTGGAGTTTAAGTCTACTTGGGTTTTACTATGTACTTTTGTTAATGCGCAAATGTTTTTTTTTTCCATTAATTCTTAAAACAATGCTAACTTAACTTTTTTTATTTTGGTTAACGGTAAACTGTAAATTAAAGGATAGAGTCACGATAAGTTTTTGCTTAAACTTAAGCCCAGCAACTAAGTTAAATTGCTAGCTCCGTATTACATCTAATATAGTATTTAAATTGGGTTACTTTGACGATACATTTTTAGTATGGTATTAAGTGGAGCACTTTGAAGAACGCTTTTTATATTAATTGCTGCAGACCTTATTACGGTTATGATTACGTTACTATACTTTACGACACACAAATGTAGGTTAAATTGGAAGATACCATTGCTTAACATAAATTGTATGACATAAACAACAATAATAAGTCTATAAGATAGTAATTAAAACAAACTTATAAGTCTAGTAATTGACTTTAAAAGAGATACCGTCATTCTTGATCACGAAAATTGAAAATTTGAATATTTAATATAAATGTTTTTTGTCTCACACTGCAAAGACACATCTATGCTTTTTTATTTTAAGCTTGTTTGGAATCAAGTTGTTAATTTTTTACTGTATATTTTTAATTTGTATCTTTATCATATGAAAACCATACAATGGTTTGAAAAAAAAATGACATTTTCATAACTAGTTACGTATTCCATGATCCAATCAGCAGCAAGTAAAATACGCAACTCAATGTGTGCGTCATTTTATGGCTATAGCAAAAGCACAATTTTGTTACACATTGACATTTGCACGTTGTCAGTCTACACCTGAGTATAGCTACTGTTGATTTATCAATTTTCTGCTATCAAATGTGAAATTTTGGGTGATTGTGAAGGCATTTTTTCGGTTTAAAAATAAAATAAATAAAAACTTTGTAACCGGTATCTCAAGTTTACTTTTTTTTTTAAATATATTTTAAATCGTGAGTAGGAATCTTTTGGGTCTCAAAGATAGCACCGGACAGCACAAAGATGTAAATGTTCAAGGATATCTAAGTTTCTTAAATATATCCATTTTGTATTTTATTCTTTTTTTTTAAAAACGTCCTATTTCAGAATTTTGGATTGTTCGAGAATGTAGACTGTGCAAGTCCCAAGGTTGTAAAGATATACTCTCAAATATTAAGTGGGGAGGTCCATTAATTCAATCATTTTTTTTATTTACACGTTTGCATGTTTTTTTATATGCAATATCAAGATCCGCTTTTTTTTATTTACACGTTTGCATGTTTTTTTATATGCAATATCAAGATCCGCTTTTTTTTATTACAATTTTAAATTGTCATTAAATATTGACTGGCACAATTTTCCCGTGGATCATTCTTTTAACTTATTTACGTGGCAGATTTAAACTACCATAGCATTTTAATTTATAATAATTTTCTCTTACTGTACACCAACATTTTTAATTACAGTCAAAATATAAAAGGAGAAAATACATAACAAAACTATAAAGACAATTGAGCTAAATTTGTTGAAATAATTTTTATTAATCCTAAACATAATCGAAATATATGGATTAAGTAGACACGATCAATCTGTGCAAATAAAACGAAATAATTTCAGGTTAATGATGATCATATAGAACACAAATGCAGATGTTTCGGCACATGCCTTCATTGTTAAGAAAACAAAAAAGAACAAAAAAGAAGATTCATTTTCGTATAAATTATTTATAGTAATAAATGGATCCAACCTAAAATTGAGAGAAAATAATAAGAGTGGACGCAAGTAACTGACCAAAAAACAGCATTAGCATAACGGATAGAAAGGGAGTGGAAGGACAATTTAAGAACCAAACAGAAAAAATATAAAAGTTATGTAAAATTTTGATAATAGTTTATGCCATATGGACTCAACATACCAGACCTTGTAATTAATTAATTTTTAATGTAAATTCTATCCAGTGGATAACTTGCATACAATATACAAATAACTGCAATGTCTAATATTCAAAAGTCGCTTGTGTATTTATTTTATACACGTTTTCTCTAAAATGGTCTCCTAAGTGACGACATGTCTGTCCTACATATGCTTTAAAGCAATTTTTTGCAAAAGATGCTCTTGATCACGTTGTTACTTGTGCAAAGAAAAAAGATCTTTGAGTCTGAATAATTCCATAGGGAAAGTGATATTCTTAATTTCAATCACTTAGAGACATGTCTTAAAGCGACTACGTTTAAAACTTTTAGTGTCTGTGTGCGCGTTAAAAACATGGAGTTGTCTTTAACAAGCATGTCGTTAAGACACTTTCTCTCCGGAATGCAAAATAAAGTTGTTTTTTTTTTTTTTTTTTTTTTTTTTTTTTTTTTGTTTTTTTTTTTTTTTTTTTTTTTTTTTTTTTTTTTTTTTTTTTTTTTTTTTTTTTTTTAAATCTCATTGGTGACATGGTCTACTATACGAATGAACAGGTTCTAAGAACAGGTTCTTTGAGAACTAGAAAACGAGCCATAAGGTTACCGCCATGAACAATTAAAATTAATTATGTTACGTAATTTGATGTTATGCGATATTTTATATATGCCACTAGTTCTGATACAACTGGTGACTCATCTAACCTGAACCGAATGTTCAAATGTTTGAAGTTTAAACGATGAGCGGTGAAAAAGGAATCATATCTACACATGTCTGTAATGGTGTTAACGGACTCAATTTCAGCAAAAATTATTACGTACCTAATTATGACGGTTTCTTAGTCTCCCCTCCTTTAGGCATTCCTATAGACAATGATATTTGTCCCACATGATGCATTAAACACAAGCATTTTAAATTTTTTAACACCATCTTATGTTTTTTCCCAAAGGCTATCAATCATACTGCGCCCTCCTGGCTGTGCTGCATCAACTAAGATTTACTTATTTATATAGTCATACCATCGCTTTAGGAGGGCTTCTTTACTTTATAGCCCTTATAACACTTACAAATATATCATAACTGTTCAGATTAAAAGTGCACACATTTAACTTATTTGAACAAATGCCTTGAGATTTAGGACAAAGGGAGAACTTTTTAAAAAAGTCGAAAACATTATTGAAATAATATATATGTTAAAAAAATATGTTTGCCATGGAGGAGGAAATAGGCTTATAGTTTTAGAGCTGTGCTCTTTTGGTCTAAATTTAAAATCAATAATTCATACACTGTCGTATGAAGAAAGGATAGGAGCGTTGTCCATGAGCAGCAAAAAAAAAATCAATTAAAAAAATTTTGGGGATGTGTCAGCTTTTGGATCCACTTGATATTATATAGATGGTACCTACGTTTGTATGCTTGTATTTTTTTTAAATTCATGGTTTACCAAATGTTTTCATATTATCAAAAATCTATAGAAAATGTAATGTTAAAATTTTACCGTCATATTTTAAAGAAAAAGATTTTTAAAATTTAAAATTAATGTGTGTTTATTAATTAGGGTGTGATGTGCATTTATTTCAATAAGTATTGATGGATTTCCTTCAACAACAAAAATTACTTGTATTAGGATTTTTTTTTTTTTGTTGTTGTTTTATTTTTAAATTCCACATAACTTACCTTATTATTTCGTTTAGATATTTTCCCTTTACCATGTAGCATGCACATACTATTCCGACAACTAGTGTTAAAAGTAAAGATAAAATGACGTAGGGAAAAAGTGCATGCTTATTTGCATCAATAATGTTATCAATTTCATCTTGATTATCTGTTAGGTGCACTGAAATATGAACAGGGAATTTTAAAAATGTTGAAAAATGAACTATTTATGATATAAAATGACAAACAAATGGTAAAATCAGACAAATATATTACGTAAGTTATAATGAAATATGGTATGATTAAATATTTGTTATCAACAGTTATGTGTTTATCTTATAGTGTACTCGCTTTCTTCTGTCACTTTCTTGAAAATAAAGGTGCTGCTCTTTGCTACTGTAGTCATAATGTGAAGTTTATAATCTCCAAAATCTGTAGATAGCAAAAATAAAATGTTTATATCTGTGCAGTTATATATTATGTTGGGTTCCACGCTAGTCAATTTAAACGTTAACATTGTCAGTCAAGCAAGATTCGTGGCTTGAATGTCAGTTCACACACACACACAAAGCAATTTTAGGGTAGGCTAAGATACAAAAGTAATCAGTTTAGGATTTCTCTTCACTTATTGAGATGTGATGACTACTCGGCTCTTCTTGGCATAAGACTGGCGGACCAAAAAACGTTTATATAATGTATCATTAAAGAAAACCAACAAGGTGTCGGTAGTTTAACAATTCACTTTAAAATTAAACTATGTGTAAACAGAACTATATTATATTGGCTCTATTATTTCTTTAAACTAAAATGATTTATAATATGAAAGCATTGTAACTTTGTGTCTTAACCCACAGAATTTCCAATATTGTTATAAATGTGTAGTGTGTAAAGACAAAAAAGAAACAGAATTAGGTCTATCAAATATATTTTGCGTCTAGTTTGTCCATCTTCCTTTTTACGACCGCCATCCCACTACTTATCATGTTTTATATTAATATTACTGAGTGGCAAAATCACTTTCACTCAGTGAGCTTAGTGCGTGACGGCTGAACTCGGTTAAAACATATTGAGTTTTTTTTTTCCTTTTAGGCAGAGGCATTTATTACATTAATCAAGAAAGAACTACAGGTATAGTACAAAAATTTCTGTAATAATAATGTTTAAAGGGTAGGGTGTAGGACTGTCTGTAAGCCTATTGTTTATAGAAAAGGAGAAGTAAAATCTTATTTTTCAAATGGGCCCATGGGGCATTTTTTTTTCAAAATATTCGGACCCAGTGTAAAAAATAATGGAACCGGTTAAGTTTTAGTTTAATATATCTGCTTTTTTTTTAAGAATTGAATTACACTTGCCCCTTGGCATAGCGTCATCTAATTCGGTTATAATGCTGGACTAACAATGCCACCTAAATGTGATGCTTTATTAATTCAGTGTTATCATGTTATTATTTAACGTTTTTGTGTATGTAGCACGAATTTTTCGTTTGACCTAATTTGCGTGACACATTAGCAGCATAGTTTTTCTGTAAACATACTTAAATGAGGTATTGCAAACAAATTTTAAGCGTTATGTAATTGTAGAGGTATTGTAATTTCAATTTTTGATAACATTATCCAGTGTTGACCATTACTTGCATAGTATATATGTCAAGGGTATGAGAATAACTGATGTTATGTTTTTTGTGGTGGGTACATGGCGTAGTGAGGGATAAGGGATTACTTCAAAAGGATTATTAGTGCCTGTTATTAATAAGGATTTTATTATGTTATTGTAGTTATGTAATGATTATTCTTGACTTAGGATATTACGGATTTCGGTAAGTGATTATTTAGGGTAATAAAGGAGTCCTTTATTAGACATCTAATCCTCGTGACTTTAGGGATTTGTGATGCATGGATGTCGGCTCAGTACTGAGTACCGGAGCGTAATATGTGTATTATGTAAACAACAAACAGTGTACTTAGCAGCAACAGAAACTGTCTCGAGACTCAACAATATCCATGTATGTAATATAGTCTAATTAACGGTACTTACGTTCTTCAGGCTTTACAATACTAAAAGGATGTATCAATTGTGAAGTTGGCGCTGTCGATATTTCGAGAATATATTTGCCTAAATCTGCATCATTCACTTTCTGTATTTCAAAAAGTATGTCGAAGTAGAGGACACTCTCATCATTATTTGTCGTGATTTTGATATGTTTTTCTCGACTACACATTTTGCTCTTTGAAGGTCTGTATTCACATACATTAATATTGGGGTAGGCGATGACGCATATATTGAAAGAAGCATTGGACTCCACATCTAATTGTATTTGTTGACTTAAATTATTCTTTGGGCAAAACTTAGGCGGACCTATAAACAGATTCTTGAGTTTTCAATTCAAATTTAAACAAATACATAATATCATTAAATTGTTTACAGTTGTTATAACATAACTGATAATATTTGACAGTTTATGTGCCTTTAAAAAATCTCGAGATTTAATAAATTTAAAAAACAGATTGAAAGTAATGTGTTTTTTTTTTAAATAGCAAAAGAACAAAAAATAATTGTTGCATTTTTTTTTAAAATATATAAACTGCCTAAAAATTACTGTAATGCACACATTTAATTTTGTATGTCCTATTTTTAAAATAATCCTCAATGATCAGTATCAGCAATGAAATTATCATAGGAAAATATTTTTTGTAAAACATATTTCAAAACGCGTTATTTTTCTTCATTGTATGTGTTTGCTTAGACAAAAACACATTCTTTAAACTATCGTCCTTCAAAAAAAAAATACCGATCAATTTAGTTTAAGCATACGCAACTCACAGTTACTCTTTTTATAATCCAAAACTTTAGATATTACGTTTCCATCTGAATACAACGCACTGCATTTGTAGGAGGCCATCAAATCACAACCACTCTCCACGAAGGGGTGGAGCAGTGTTTTAGAATATTTCGTTTTATCTCCTTCCCATTTAGATAGGAAACCTTCATTCTGCTTTCGAGTAATAGTTACTGACTGTGGATGGCCATATGCCTTGCAATCTAAAGTCATAGCGTCTTCATAATCTTCTTCATGCACTTCGAACTTTACTTCAGGTGTCATTCCTAAATACAATAATTTGTATATTAACTAGAAATGTTTTGTTGTAAAATTACCTAAAACACATACATTTTAGAATGAACTGTACATTAATATTTGCATAAATCAATATATCTGACATCCAAAATTAATTTTATTTTTTTTCCTGTAAAAATATCAAACTGTCTACAATGCTCAAGCATATCATAAAAATTCAATATTATCTACAATGCTATATTTTGTCGTTCGCTATTATTCTACCTACAATTCTGTTTTACGTTGTACAATTTTATGCTGCTAAAGTGCTGTATTATCTCGTACAATAGCAGACTGCCCACATTGCAAGTATTCTATTGCATAATCTAATACTGCTTACAATACACAATTCTGTCGAGGTTTACGCCCATAGGCTTTAACAACCAATTTGCTGCAATCTTTTTTATTAGAGAATGATATTCTGTTGTCGAAATACAATATCCACTTAGCTATCCAGATTAAATTGGTTCAGACGCAATTGAAGTTGAATGGAATTATTATTTTTTTTTTTAAATTCAAAACAATATAAAATTTAAAAAGGAAAAGAAAGAAAAAAACGCACCGCTGTCGTCATCACCGAGAACACAGATACATAAGGTCGATAACATCAAAACTAGTTTGGAATATTGCTTCATTTTCAATCAGACAACTTTTTCTATTGCTAGGGAAAAGAAAGAATTTAATTTAGAAACACACTTGATTGCATTTTCCATTAAAAAAAAAAATAATAAAATAAAACACTATAATACCATTTTGAAATATTGATTTTCAGAGGACAATCCGTAATAATATATACTTTGTATCGAAAACATTTTAAAATTATATATTATTATTGAACTTACATTGTAATTAATTATAAACATATGAACGTCAATCGGTAAACTTAGCATTCCAAATTCATGATAATTGAATTAGCAACGTGACAGTGTTCAAACAATTTCTTTCAAATTCATATCATCTTGTACGAACGTTAATGACGCAATGTACATTTCACATTTTAGAACTCTGACATTCCCATTTATTTACGTTTATATTAAAAAGAAAGACAGGAAAAAAAATGACAAAATAAAATCAAATCAAACCTTTTTTTCAATTGTGGTAATGGTGAAATGTCAGCTTTTGAGCAATTTTGGAATTTAAAAAAATTAATTAATAGCACTGTTGACTAAAATGGATATTCGTTATCGAAAATCTTTCAATAATAAAAAAAAAGACAATGGTGCTGACGTTTAGGCTAAAAGGCCTTACTCAACAAACTAACCTATACACAACGAATAGCAAAATGAAATACACATTTTTTTTTTTTTTTAATATAATTACTAGATTTAGCTTCTTGAGCGGAAACAGCCAATCAACAGAAAATGGAAACGATATTCTAAAAGAGACTTTCTTGGGAGTAAAGTTTATGGATTATGGTAAGGACACAAACTAGGGAAGGGACAATTTTCAAAATGTAAATCGAAAACCAAATAAAGCAAAAACGTAAAACAAAATAAATAAAAATTATAGCGTAGGTGCCGGAAAATGCAATATCGCCAGGAATAATTTCTATTTTTGAGAAATACTAAGACACCGTACACAAATTTCTAAGAATCATCAGACATAATTTCAATGTCAATATTTACCCCCGTCGCCTTTATATATATGTAAATATCATATCAAAGTTCATATGTGTTTTTTTGTGGATTGCTTTACATACGTTTTTACATGGATAGATAGATCTTCAGCAAAATTGCAATATAAACCCATCACTATCCGAAAGGAACTCTTAAGGATTCATGAGCATTTTATAATCATTCGGTTCAGGGCCGGGGGCCGCGAATTCTTTTTTTTCGGATACTTTTTTATTCATATTCAAATACCGAAACGTGCTTAACTCATAATATCCATCTCTCTGGGGCAGGGGGCCTCGTTTATTTTTTTTACTAATACATACTTTTCAAATAACAATTGGCGTAATGCTCCCACATGAATAGATGGATCTTGAACAAACTTATTACACATACACTTGATTATCCAAATTCAAATACTGAGCTTATAATACCCATTCCTCTGGGAGCGGGGGGCCCCATTTCAGTTTTCCTTATTTAAGCTACATAAATATTAATAGGCTTAGACAACGCTAGAGGTTATATGTGAATTGCTTTATGTAGGCCTAGCTTTGTAGCACGACCCTTCTTAGCCCGTATTGAAATAGTGGTGGATGTAAAACTAATAATATCCAAATCAATTCAGGGGCGATCTAGAATTTTCTAGAAAGTTGGATAATAAAATAAACTATGTCTATGGCATTTTGAAATCAATTTTCATGTGATAAATTTTTAACGTTAGCTTCAGAATTAATCAAATGATTTTTATAGCGTCTGCTATCTCACACATAATTAAAACGGAACTTTATTAATTGGCCCTCAACCTGGTGTCAAATTTAATTTATATGTACTATAGTTATAGTAGTGTCATTTAGTTGTATAATGGTTCGCATTCGAGAAATTTATTGACCTAATTTGCGTGACACATTAGCAGCATAGTTTTTCTGTAAACATACTTAAATGAGGTATTGCAAACAAATTTTAAGCGTTATGTAATTGTAGAGGTACTTCACAATAGGCTCTGGTCAATAAATTGTTCATTTTTGATGCCGAGAGACCAGAAATAGGCCTTATATTTGACAATTTGGACTTCAGTAGGAAGACAGTTTTCCGCATAGCTGGTACTGCTCACTGTGTGTTTATAGACATTTTACATAGAGCATCCCGATCATGCTCTACTCAGAGGCCCTTAGGCCGTCAAAAACTGGTACTATTGTATCTGGCCTGCATCCTCCTGGCAAATTCGTACTCTCCTGAACCCAACCCTGGACCGAACGTTACTACTAGTGCTGGTTCTCCCTTGCATACCCCATCAAGTTCCAAATCCCAGTCATCATGGATCTGCGGAGCATGTGACCATGTTGTACATGTGGAGGACAGAGGCGTTGCCTGTGAACAATGTGGGCAATGGTTCCATCGTCAATGCCAAAGCATCGACACTTCTAATTACAACCAACATGCTAAAAATTCTGACGTGCCATGGCACTGTACTGTCTGCGGCAGCCAGATTAACCAGTCTGTGTTTGACCCACATAGTGCAGGGACAGACTCTACCTTCCCAGATTTCTCTCTGAACCACTCAATCTCCACACCAAGAGACATTCGAAGTTTTCAACCACCACACTGCTCTACTCCTATGCGCTGCAGTCAACAAGACAAATGGAGACACAGGCCATTGCGCATATTAAATGTAAACTTCCAGTCTGCAAGTGGTAAGCGAGTAGAGATAGCTAACCTAATTAACAGCCTAAAACCCGACATCATCTTGGGCTCAGAAACATGGCTGAATCCCTCCATAGCAAACGCAGAGGTTGTACCAGATATATACAAAGTATTTCGTCGAGACAGAAAAGACAGAGGAGGAGGAGTGCTTGTTGCAGTCCATCACAACTTGGACTGCCACGCTGTTCCAGAACTCGATGTTGACGACTGCGAGATCCTGTGGGTAAAATTGAAACTAAAGGGTAGACGCACACTTTACGTGTGTGCCTATTACCGACCAAACACAGCAGATGAACCAAGCCTGAGGAGGTTCGAGGTATCGCTTCACAGAGCAACACAGTCAAAAAACGCTTTTCTCCTTATAGGGGGGGATTTTAACTTTCCTGGTTGGAATTGGCAGATTCCTGCCTTGAAGCCCAAGTCCCCATACCCTGTTCTACACTCAGAATTCATGGAGATAATTAACAACCATGGTCTGGAACAGCTGGTTAAAGAACCCACGAGGGGGGAAAACACTCTTGACCTACTCCTCACCAATTGTCCACATCGTGTCCAAAAAGTTGAGGTCATCCCCGGGATTTCGGACCACAGCATTCCTTATTGTGAATTTCAGGTCAACACACTAAAAATGAAACAAATCATTCGAGAAATCCCAATTTATGCCAAGGCAGACTGGGATGGCCTAAGGATTGCAACCACAGAGCTAAGCTCAAACATGAAGGTGATTCAAGGTACAGCGACAACAGACGAGCTGTGGGTGAAGTTCAAGACTACAATCACTGATGCAGTGAAGAAATTTATACCACACCAAATCACCAAACCTAGGATAAATCAGCCATGGGTCACGGCTGAAATCCGTAGGCTCATCCACAGGAGAGACCGCCAATACAAACGCATGAAGAAAAATGGCTCGATGGAACTGAGAGAGGAGGTACTGAGACTCCGCCGAACCATTCAACGCTTATTGCGTAGATCGTATTGGAACTACATGAACGGCATCTTCTCAGAGGAAGACACCCCGACCAAAGATGTCAAGAACAAGCGCTTCTGGAGCTATGTGAAACACCAAAAGTCCTCAAACGCTGGAGTTTCCCCCTTGTGGTGGGATGGCCAATTGACATCTGACCCAAAAGCACAGGCGGAGATACTCAATCAGCAGTTCCAGTCGGTCTTTGGTGATGGTAGAGAGTACTCTGAGACTGAGTTCCTTCTGAAGACCAAAATGATGAACAGAGCCTATCCTATCATGGGAGATATCCAGATATCAGAACAAGGTGTGTTTGCCCTCCTCAATACCATTAACCCTTACAAAGCATGTGGTCCTGACAACATTAAA
>CAXITT010000326.1:340305-360851 GCA_964033795.1 Lymnaea stagnalis
ACACTAGGCTGGTCACCATTGGAGAAACGACGACGACAATCCAGGCTCTCCATGATGTACAAGATAAATAATGGGCTGGTCCACTGTTCCAGTATTAAACAGAAACTCGTCCCTCTCCCCCATAGACAGCGACGAGGCCATGACAGGCAATTTAGGCTCATACCAGCAAGAAGCCAGTATAGGAGCTGCTCATTCCTGCCAAAGACAATCAGGGACTGGAACCATCTTTCAAAAGGAACAGTTGAGGCGACAACACTAGACACATTTGTGTCTATTGCCTCAAGCCTTCAAACCCCTAGTGCATGATTTCCACATCAACACCAGTAACAGAAACATTGCTAATCCCATCTACATGCATAGGAGCCAAAATGATCAATAAATTGATCGTGGGCCCTTAAGATATAGAAGAAGAAGAAATAATTACGGAGAGAGTAATTTTTTTACACTTTACCTAGAGGATATTAAATATAATCTAGAATATTAAATATCATCTAGAATATATCTAGAAAAGGTTTATATAATGTTCTACGGGGATATATAACGGGATGTAAAAGCTGATTAGAAAAAAATCGCACTGAATATTATCCCATAGAGGAACAGGATCCTTGTGGGAAACGAGATCCAACAGTAAACTGCAACCCATCGGTAACGTGACACTATCGGATAACGGGATTATATCGGGATCGGGCTCCTATCAGGAAACATGATAGCATCGGACAAGGTGTTCCCTGGGTGGAATAGGATCGCACTGAGAATGGTATTCTAAATGGGATCGTAGCCCACTGCGATCGGGATCCACCGAGATCGGGATCCATCGAAATCGGGATTCATTGAAATCGGGATCCATTGAAATCGGGATCCCACTTGGAATCGAACTATTGACGGGATCGATATTTAACCGCATCTGGATTCCCACTAGATCCTGGGCCAAAAGAAAACGGGATACCACCGGGATCGGGATAAAACCAGTAAACCGGAGTGTGCCGGGATTGAGATCACAATAAGATTACGGTCCTATTGGGATAGGGATCCCAATTGCAATCGAAATATAGACGGGATGGGGGTTTGAACAGCGATCTGGATTCAAACTGGATCCGCAGCCAGAAGAAAACGGGTAACCAAAAGGATCGGAAAAAACCCGGGAAACCGGACTGCGCCGAGCTCGGGATAAAAATGGGATTTGGATCGGTGTCCCACCAGGATCGGGGTCTTAATGCAATCCCAGTCCAAACGTGGTCTATTATCAAGTATATATATATATAAAAGAGAAAATTGTGGCTTTCTGGATGGTTCCTCATGGAATAATGGATCTTTATCTAACTTGGTATATACATACATCATTATCCGGAACGAACTCTGGACGGGTTATGATCTTTTTATAACATTTCTTTTAGGCCCGAAGGTCCTGAATAAGCTTTTGTTATATATATGAGCTTTATAAATCAAATTGCCAACAAATAATGCTACATAAATGTATTTATCTTTACAAAACTTAATACACATAAAATTTGTTTATCCATTTGCTAATAACAAAAAGTAGAGAACTTATAACGTCTATTCCTCTGGGGCCCAGTGCCCCATTTAATTTTTCCTTTTATAAGCTATTTAAGTATCAATAGGATCAGACAAAACAATAGATTTGGTGTGATTTGATGAAAATAGGCCTAGCATTGTATCAATGCACTTCATTGCCCGTATTGAAATATTGGTGGATTTAAAGCTAAGAATATAAAATCTAAAATTTTCCAGAAAGTTCGAACTATTCAAAAAGCTATACCTATGGCATTTTAAAATAGATTTTAATGCAACAAACATTAAATTTTAACTCCATAATTTATCTGAATTATTTTTATGGGGCACTTATCTCAGGCAAATCTTATTCGGTACAATTATGGAATGGGCCATTCTTTCAACTGAAATGTATTATCGATATGGAAGTGGATTTAGTTGTATACTTTTTAGTACTCGAAGAATAATTACTTTTTCAATCATTTTTTACACGTTTTGAGAATGATTGAAAATTTATTCTAGAATGTTCAAGAAAGTTCTATAATGCTATACGGTGATATGTAAATGTATATAAAAGCTTATTGAAATGTCACTCTATTTCTTTACATTTCTAATGTTTCCTATTGATTTTTCTCTAAAACATGAACTTCATAATCCTACCTGGAGCAAAATCCCAACCAGGAACAGGATACTAAAGGGGAACAAATGAATGGAACCTAACGTTAGCGCGTTCACATCCTACTGGGAAACGGGAACCCACCGGGATCGGGATTCTGTAAGGAGTGGCATCACACCGGAAAAAAAAGAGATACCGATAGTATCGGGAAACATCATGTTACGGTAACACACCAGGATCGGGATCCCAATATATCGGGATGTCATCGGAAAACAGTAGCACACTAAAATTATGATTCAGCCGCGATCGTGGTCAAACAGGGATCGGGACTACACCGAGATCAGGATCACACCGAGAGACGGGATCCGGAGAAGATGAGGAACTACAACGATCGGGATCGCATAGGGATCGTATTACTAACAGGATCGTGATCCAACTTTCATTAGGATCTCAAAGGGTTTGGAAGCCCAATATTATCGAGATACCGACGGGATCAAGACCCCCACAGGGGTCGGAATAACGACTGAATCCGAAACACAAAGGTATCGTGACCCCACTGGGATCAGGATCCAACCGTGATCGCGATTTAACCGAGATCAGGAGCCAACCAGGAACGAGATGCAAATGGGGTCGGGATCTATATGAATAACGGGATAATATCGGAAAACGGGATCCTATCCGAAAACGGGATTTGTATGGAATTAATCTTGGATCGGGATCCCACCTGGGAAAGAAATGTTTACAAAAGTTATTTTAAAGGTTTTAACATCGGACAAATTCTTTCTTTTATTTCTTTTACTGTAGTGATTTGTTTGGCATATAAAATATATAAATATATATGTACATATATATATATATATATATTGTTATTTATATTTAAAATGTGGTTAAAATAATTTTAATGAAATTATTTCATACTTTTAAATCAAACTCCATTTTTAAAAAGAATAGACAAATATGGGCTTTAATAAGTTTACATGAAACATAAATTACTTTAAGAAAACCACACAAATCTATATTACTATATTACTAAAATTGTATCAATGTCAACTTGCCATCGAGTGGTAGTTCAGCAGCGATGTAATGTGTTCAAGCCGACTGTTCTGTTCTGATCTCTTCGACTATGCACGCATACGTACGGTTGTGCTTTACATTTCTTACACGATATCATGCTTTTTGGAACCATTCCAAAGCAGAAATCAATTAATGGGAGTCGCTTAGTCAATTCCTTGTTTGGTCACGTGATGTGAGTAAGCCATCACTAGGCTGCTACACACAACAAAATATACTTCATCAGTGCTTCCCCAATGTCATGTTAATTAAAAATTTTACCTTTCGTAATATTCTGGAATGCAAGCGTTTTTAAATGAAATACATAATTGTGACAATAAATATACGTCAGTTATGATTAAAGGAAGAAAGTTATTTCAAGAAAAATTTGTGAGCGATATTCGATGGGAACTATCAATACTATTATCGGCAGGATGTTGTTGAGCTCCGTGCGTGCTCATGACGTCATTTGCGTTTTTATTCAATATTGATGCAGGAGTCATTCCCCTTTGTTTATTTTATTGTTAATTTTCATTGGACGAAATGTAGTGTAGTTGTAGTGTGTATCGGGCTACTGTTGTCAAGCACTAGTGTGTTGTAGACAGCCTACCGGAAGTCTTAATTGTTTTTACTCACATCACGTGACAAATCAATCGACTAAGCGACTCCCATTCCTTAAAGGAGAACCATTGCCTTAACAAAGGGGGGGGGGCGTTATCTGTAGGGAATTCAATAGCCGACATTTAGTTAAGTTAGTCAACATTGCCGAAAGGGGTGAAGAGGGGGGGGGACATTTGCAGTTCTCAGGCTATAAATAGATGTACTTATTATTATTTTTTTTTTTTAAACCAGCATCATTTTCTTATACAAAATCATACGCTGCGTTACAAGAGAAAATAGAATTTAATTTTATTTTTTAATTGGTAAGTTGAATTTGGGTAATACTATATACCTAAATGTTTGTCACGAAGCCCACATGATGATGACAACATCAATATAAATAACCACAAATTTGATAGAGTTGCTACATTCAAATATCTAGGGGAAACTATAAACGAGCACAATGAAATAATGTCGGAGGTGAAAGAAAGGATAACAGCAGGCGACCGTTTCTATTTCAGAGTACAAAAGCTACTGGAAAGCAAAAAAACTCTCAAGGGTAACAAGGAAGACTATATACACCACTATAATAATACCAGTAGTAACTTAAGCTAGTGAGACTTGGACAGAAACTTAACCCTTAACAAAAAAGCAGAGAATCTTCTCAGAAAACGGAAGAGGAACATCCTCAGAAAAATGTACGGCCAAGTGATAGAAAAATGATTTCTGGAGAATCCGTACAAACCGAGAGCTTTACAAATTATACAACGGACCCATCCATGGTCGCAACAATAAAAGAGGCAGACTGAAATAGGCAGGACATATTCAAAGGATGCCAGGCATTTAGAGGGACAAAGGAGATATACAGGCAGAAACCTAAGGGAAGACGACACACTGGTCGCCCAGGGTTGAGATGGATCGACGATGTAGAGTAGGGTTTCACCAGTTGGGGTCCCGCATGGAGGCAAAAAACCATAGATCATTCTGAATGGAAGGATATGGTGGTGCAAGCTAGTGTCCTCCATGGGCTGTAGTGCCACTGATTGATGATAAACTGTTTGTATACATTTTTAATCTTAACAAAAAATATTATGTTTTTTCTGGATTTTTAAATGCATAATATATGTGGTGACAGAAAGAAGTTTTACATTGCTAGTGTATATAATTGTATAAAGTGTATTATTAGTATATTAATATATATACATATATATATCACTATCTCTCTCTCTCTCTCTATATATATATATATATGTGTGTGTGTGTGTGTGTGTTTGTGTATATATATATCCGAGCGAGAACCCAGCATGCTTTGCAACGCCACTNTATATATATATATATATATGTGTGTGTGTGTGTGTGTGTTTGTGTATATATATATCCGAGCGAGAACCCAGCATGCTTTGCAACGCCACTCAAAGAAAAAATTCTTTGTGTTTTAAAAGTAATTTAGGTTCAGGTATTTAAAGTAATTTTTAAATAGAAAATATATATTTTTTTTTCCGTCTAGTGTGTACACCAATAAATTAAAAAGTTTTTCCACGCGTGAGCCGGCCACAAACCGCTGTCAACGTGAGAAGCATGGATTTTCAAAATCTGGTATACAAACTTGTAGCGATTGATCCAACCATTGTATATAATAAATAAGGCTGCCCAGCCCATCCTGCTGAATTGTAAAATGATTGCACTAATTCAGAAACCTAATTATTATGTCACACAAACTGAAATGTCGCTTGTATTTTATTCAATTCCATAAACCCATGGAAAAGCTCTGTTTGAAATTATGTTTGTATAGCTCCTACAAGAAAAACAAAATAACTTTGCGGCCTTGCGCACAATAATTTACCAAAATTGTCTCGCAATTAGATAACTGCCATAGGAAAGCATACCGGAATTTAATTTAGCACATGACAGTATGACATAAAACAAAATTTAGGGTTTTGGTCTTAAAATGGATTATTGTAAAATGTGTGTAATAATTCAGAAAAAAATGACGGCATATGCACAACAACGCATAAAAGTTATAACGAAATCGGATAAATGGTGTATGAGCGCATACGGGACATATATGCATACATTAATTTTTATATACGTGTAAATATAGATTACGAAATAAAAAAAAACTTTTCCGTATATTTTCAAGGAATCGTTCTGTCTACCATCCCTCGATCCATCCATCCACCCATTTATCCATCCATCTCTATGGCCATCCATACAACCGTCCATCCATACATCCATCTGTCAATCTATCAATCTATCAATCTATCTATCTATCTATCTATCTATCTATCTATCTATCTATCTATCTATCTATCTATCTATCTATCTATCTATCTATCTATCTATCTATCTATATATATATCTATCTATCTATATATATATCTATCTATTAATATATATTTATCTGTCTTTCTATCTATCTATCTATCTATCTATCTATCTATCTATCTATCTATCTATCTATCTATCTATCTATCTATCTATCTATCTATCTATCTATCTATCTATCTATCAATCTATCTAACTATCTAGCTATTTATCTATATATGTATCTATCTACCTATCTACCTACCTACCTATCTATTTATCTATCTATCTACCTATCTATCTATCTATCTATCTATCTATCTATCTATCTATCTATCTATCATCTAAGAAAGTCTTAAACCATTTCTTTTTTGAAAATTAAATTTTTCGTGTAAAAAATGACTAGATCTGCTTCAGTCACTCAGTAGCTGTCCTCTACCAACTTCTGTTTTATTTGCGAGCTTAATGTAAGGGCCCCTAACCCTCTCCCTCAGTTTAGGGAGGTCCGCAGTCTGCGAACTATAAACAGTGATGCCTTTAAGCATGACCTGAGTTTAGAAGTGTCCCTGCCCTCTACCCTACATTGGAAACGCTAGACCGTGCATTGCGCGCTGTGCTTGATCGGCTCGACCCTGTCAGCCGCCGCAAATTTGGGTTAACGCGGTCAACTCCCTGGTATGAGACCATAAGAGAAGAACTACGCGGGTGCCAAGAAAGAGCGGCGTAGTGCGTAAAAAAGTCGTTGAGGTCAGGTCTTGTGGTTTTTAGCAGATCTTTTTCCGCTGCCAAGAAGCGCGTCACTCAGATTGTTTGTCGTGCTAAGACTGCGTATTTTAGCCAAAATATAATTTTGGGTAAAACCAGCAGGCAGTTTTTTGTTGTTTGTAGCCACCTTAGAGGAAGTAGCAAAGGAACTGCTCTTCCTTCAGGGTTTCCAATGCCCCAGCAACCAGACATTAAGTGATTTCTTTACAAGCAAAGTTGCTAGCATTTGCGCTGAGCTTGATCGTTTTGATGCACCATCTCTTGATTAGCCTCCTTTTCCTTGTCTTACTTCACATTTTGATATTTTTAAACCTGTTTCAGAACTTGAGGTCAAAAGTATAATTTTAAAATCTAAACCTACGTCATGTCATTTGGATCCCATCCCCACTCCCCTGTTGATTGAGTCATTAGATCATTTGCTCCCAACGAAAACCCACATAATAAATGAAAGCTTGTCTTCTGGCACTGTTCCCCCTCTTTGTAAATCAGCTGTCATCAAACCATTGCTTAAGAATCCTGGTCTGGATGAAAATAATTTAAAAATTATAGACATGTATCTAACTTATCATTTTTACCTAAAGTTATTTAAATAACTAGTTCTAAAACAGCTTTTGCTTATTTAATTGACCACTCTCTTCTCAGTTCTAATCATTCGGCCTATAGACATTTCCACAGCACAGAGACGCTTATTTGAGAGTGACAAATGACCTCTTGCTCGCATTGGACAGTGGTGATATGTCCATCCTGATCCTCTTAGACCTCAGTGCGGCCTTTGACACTGTTGACCATGTGATCCTTTTCAAAACCCTTGAAAATTACTTTTGAATTTCTGGTTCAGTTTTGACTTGGTTTAGGTCCTACCTCTCTGATACAATCTGTCGATGGCTGTCTCTCAGGCAGTGCTGATTTGGTGTACGGAGTGCCACAGGGGTCCGTTTTAGAACCGATTCTATTCATATTGTATACCAGACCACTTCTCCTCTAGCTTGGGAGGCATGCTGTTGAGAGCCAGTCATTTGCAGATGACACGCGGCTATACAAGCATACCCATCCTTCTGCTGTTGAATCCGCTGTCCAGACTTTGCGGGGGTGCATTGATGATGTCAAGACATGGATGACACTCAGCAAGTTGAAGCTTAATGATGACAAAATGGGAGCACTCCTCATTTACAATCACACATCATCCTTTACCTCAACTCTTCCCACCTCATTTCAAGCAGGTAACTCCGACATACGGTTTACACCCTCTGCTAGAAATATTGGATATATTCTTTCTAACAACATGTCTCTCGATAAACATATCTCTCACATTTGTCGTTCAGCATAGACCGCTATCCGTCAGATCAGCTCCATCCGCCACTACCTCACAGTTAGCTCTACAAAAACTCTAGTTTTTGCTCTTTTTTCTATCTCGTCTAGACAATTGCAACTCTCGTCTATCAGGTTCGCCAAAACACTGCATAGAAAAACTGCAGAAAGTTCAAAACTCAGCTGTTAGGCTAGTTTTAAAGGCAAAAAAAACGTGATCACGTCACTTCACTACTCCATTTCCTTCATCGGCTACCTATACAGGCACGCATTGACTACAAGTTGTCTGTTCTCTGTCACAATTTTTTCTTGGAATCCTGCCCTACCTATCTAACCGAACTTCTTTCTGTTTATTCACCCCTTCGACAGCTTCGCTCCATAGCAGACACGCGTATTCTGTCCGTTCCCAAGACACACACTAAAACATATGGTGAACGATTTTTCTCTTTCTGCGCCCCAAAAATGGAATTCTTTGCCACTACAAATACGCAATATACCAACCACCCGGGCCTTCAAAACTGCACTCAAAACATATCTTTTTAAATTATACTACCCTGACTGATTCCCCTCCTCTGACCGATAAACGATCTTGCTGGCTGCCGTCCATGGTTTGTCTTGTCAAAGTTATGTGGTGGGGTGGGTGAATATACATTGCTGTTTTTCTTTTTTTTTCATAAATGTATTTTATTTTAATGTCATAATTATGTATCTTTTGGTAATATTTTGATGTACAGCGCGGTGAGCCCAGCCCTAGGCTGGGTTACCGCGCTATATAAGACGTCTTATTATATATATATATATATATATATATATATATATATACATAACAAAAGCACATACAACATACATTAACTTTTGAGTACTTTTTAATCTTTTTTTAGACTAGAGTGTAATTGATACACACATAAAAAAATCACTGGGATGCTTCAAAGTTTCTACATTTCTTAGAATATATTTTTATCACATGACACAAACTGTAATATCAAACTATTTTGTATGTTTGTTACTGTGTAAATCTGAAAACAATTCACGTGGGCAAAACACTAATACTACTGAGTAATTGTAATCATAATCTCAATTGGCACCAATAAAGCATGTTAAATCAGGCAGTTAAGTAAATTCAATCCGTCGTACTTTTCACCGACTCACAATGTGCTCTTGGAATTGGGGGGGGGTGGGGGGGGAGGGGGGGTCTCTTTGGGAATGGAAATGGGAAAGGCAATTTTGAAGCACGTACGACAAATGCAGTGACATGGAGGCGAAGTGGCCCTTCAAAGTATCCCAGGGCAGAGTTTATTATCTGGTGAGGCAAAGCTCTACCCAGCCACAACCTAACAAGCAAATGACCCAACTGAAGGTTAGGGCCTGGATTAAGGACCTCTTTTTAGAGGAATTGCTAAAGAACTGGGAGAATAGACAAACAGCTTTAAGACTTTACTGGAATATGCCCAAAAAACAAACAAACCGAAAGTGCGATCAATGGTGGTGTCTTAAACGCCACCAACCAGCAGAACCTCATCATGCAGATGAGTACAGAGCAATGCCCTACCCGTTGCTACCTGAATAAGTTACACTCACCGTGAGACCCCAGCTTCCGTCACCGTGGACAAGGCGCCGTAGACGGTCGAGCAATTGTTAGCCGAATGCCCGACCCTAACGATTCGCATGACTGCGTTCTAATTTACTTGCGAATGTCCACGCAAGTGCGAATAGAACCGTTTATGTTTAACCAAAACAAAAGGGGTGGCATAAGGGGAACTTCTTTTTTGTAAATGATTCCAAAGTATATTGTATTTATTATATCTTGGTCCCATTTTTCTCGAAGGTGTAACTTTAAGCAGTGTGTTGCCTTAAAACTATCAGGTTGTTGGATGTCACAGGGATTTTAAATTGTTCTACTCTGTCATCAGTTTGATATGGTGTCAAATCAGGATTAATACTTATTCGCTTAAGTTTGGTAAAGATACATTTTCAGACGTGTTGTTTAGATCGTTTTTCATCGTTGAAGTAATCCTACGGGAAAAAATTAAATGCAATGCAACCACCAAGTATAGGAATGTCATTTTCTGGAGGCACTGGTCTATCACCTCTATAATTACCCAGGTAAAATAAGGGATTATACGTTTAAGACCATGGCGCAAAATTACTAATACTTATCTTTGACATTTACTTATCTAGTCTTCAAACCATCTTAATGGTGGTAATGTAGGCACTGGATGTTTGTTATCCAACACATTTGTATGGATGTAGTATTTAATACATGTTTTATATTTATAATTCGTGGTATAATGATGTTTTTAAAAAATCGTTTGTTAAACGTCCACGCTAGACATATATTATTGCACTGACAAATGCGAAGATGTAAATGTTGTCTACGCATGAATATTAGCCTTTTAAGCTACAATCCCGTCAATGCCTCGGTATGAATTCTTTTTCGTTGGAAAGGGATCTGTTAGCTCGGAAAGTTTACTCCCTTCTTTTTCTTGTAACATTCACATATGGCCTTGTCACTGTATCACCATTTTGCCGCAGTGCAAGAAATCACCTCGCCTTATAATACTACCTGGATTGAGGCCGAATTCGAAGAACTCAGACCAGTACCCGTCCGGGAAAAAAAAGGCGTTAGCCTGATTGATTGAATACTTTGTAAGTATCCCTGCTATTTTAGAAAGCTCACTGCGCTCTCAGTGATGGCATCCGGGGCGTCGCAAGGGTTGTCGGAATGATTCATTGTTTCGATGTTTGCTGCCTGTAGGGGACGCCATCTTCGGGTTTGAATTTAGGGTTTACTTCTCTTAGATGAGTTGCCGACCAAGGTTAATGAGTCCCAGCGCCTGCAATGATAGGACCGCGTGTTGATAGGACTTTACACCCCGACAGACACACACACACTGAGAAGTCCACACACACATCACAATGTATAAAGGAAGATTTATTTCACGACGTAGGTCCGTAACTAGCACTTTCGTTATCGATCTGATGTTCCTCGAAGTAAAGAACTAGAGAATCCGTCTCCAACGTAGAATTTATTGCACAATTTTATTGATCAAGCCCGATTATAAAACGATTATAGATTGAACGGTCTGAGGGCATAGAATTCTGATACAAAGCAAAACGACTTTTATAATGAGTGTTAGGCGTTACGGGAGTCGGTTGTATATAATATGTAGAACCTAGACATACACTGTATCACGCTTTTCTTCACATCCTTAGCTATAGTAGATTATATGAAATAAATAAGTTAATTCAATTCATGAAATTGTGTTATTCAATCTGTGTTACATAGGTACACATTTTTATGTTAACTATGTCCCTTAGTGCGTGAATCTGATACAACATAAACTCCCTAAACACGAGCAGATATGAAACTCAAACGGTAGTTTTTACGTCACGCCAACCAAACAAATTCATTTCACCACAATCGCATCCATTTCACGCCCCCCCCCCCGAGCAAACCTCTATAGTTTTAGTTCGTCTCATATTTCTGGCTTTTTTTCACCACAATCGCCTCCTTTTCACGCCCCCCCCCCCCCGAGCAAACCTCTATAGTTTTAGTTCGTCTCATATTTCTGGCTTTTTTTGTGTGTAAATATCTCATGTTTAATGTATTTTTTAATGTCTTTATCCATCCCAAGCCAATTAAATTGGGAATCTTCACTTTCTCTAATCATATTTATTAACATGTGACTGTCAAAATTATATGCCTTGTTTTCTTTCCTCATATTTCTTTAAGTCTTTAAAGATTATAACACTTTTAAAACTATACAATTAATTATCTATCCAACTTTTTTTTACATAGTAGACCTGTATCAGCTTTGTCCCAAAATTTAGCTAATATAGTGTCAATTCTATCAAGTAATAGGTGGGGTCGAATACAGCAGGCTCTTTACAACAAATTAAATAATCAGGTTCCCATTCATCACTAAACCGTGAAAAGTCATGGCGCTAGTAACCCCGTTGGCGTCTATTGCTTGGGCGTCATCTTCAGTTCCTTATCATGACGGCCACCGGGTCGTCGAGAAGAGCTGTCATGTGCCTTTACTATATGGTATAATTATATGTATGTATCTACATATTCTGTAGGATAATTGTCAAACCTGCCCGTCACTCAACTTTAATGTGTAACACCCTTCCAAAACTGTATTTGTACTAATCAAAATAGTTGTACATCCGATTATGCTGCACCCTGTTTCTGTTGGAGCCTTATTTGGTGTCCCATGTAACAAACGATCTACCAGGTGCAGTCCACCCAATGATTTATCTCTAATTTTGTGATCTAATATATCATCTAAAACTTTAACCCTGCAGGTAAAGATACGACACTCATGTGTGTGCTTTTCTTCACACGCTGCACAGTGTTTTAATTGTGTTTACAGTTCGTAGTCATATCCTCTCACCTTTATCAATGGCTTTGACGGTCGGACGTAGCTCTGTCTTCTACTAGACCTACCCTGCCTTGTTTGAACGGTCGGACAAACAGTGCAGATATGACCTATTCCATCCCTCATATAACATACCCTTTAACCATGTCTAGGCAAAATAACTTTACGATCCTCAACTTCTTCTAAAGACTCCCCCTTCCCAAGATTCACAACAATCTTGTTCACAACACCCAGGTCTGAGGTGAGTCTGTCCCTGTGTTTGGCGGAGTATTGAAGGGTCTGGGTTTGCTTTACATCATGCCAAGCCAACTACAATGCAAATCTCATCTGATTACTTGTGACCCTGCTACGAGGTTGGTGGTCTGGTGTTCAATTCCAATCAAGCAAAAAACATCCCTAGCATCCCGGGTGGATGAGACTCGCTAACCTTGGTCAGGAACTCATTTAAGAGAAGGAAACTCTGAATTCAAACCCGGAGTTGGAGTCCCGTAAGGCAATGACAATTCCTGCAACCGTACCCATCCCTGGTCGCCTTGACGTTGAGTCTTGCCACTGGATATGGTGGGCCCGGTCAGTACCCCTATCATTAAGCCAGAACTAATACATTGAAATTCTAACTGATCATATTAGCAGCCCTTTACAATAGTTAGCCATCGTATTTTAGTGGTGTTTAGCCACGTGATTTAATAAGACAGTTAGCTTGATCACCATAATTTTAAAAAGTTAACCGTAGTCAGTGCACATGTACACTAGATAGGTGAACTTCTTTTTATCTTTTGTTCACGTGGCATAGAAGTTGCGTAATAATAATATTATAATTTTCATACTACAAAAATGTGAATAAAAAATATTTGAAATTTGTTACAGGGCTTCATACAAATATTGCATCAAATTTCTGACTTTAAAGTTGATCATGCGTTCTGAGTTATAAGGTCCGTCCGTGTTTTCTTAAAATAAGTCTGCCACTTCCTTTTAAATCAAGAATATTCATTTAGATTCACATTACGTTTTAAAAAAGTATAGCACCAAAGTTTCTAAATAAAACTTTACTCCAAACATGTTAATCAATCAAAGCAATGCTTCCAAAGAACAAACTGGAAAGCAAACGCGATTCAAATCATTGATGACCGTGTTTCGAGCTTTAGCCTTCTTTTGGACCCTTAAAAGTTTATGTGTAATTTTTTTTAAACTTGTCAGCTCACGTCTATTGTACATAAAGTATCTGCTTCGGAAATTATACTTCTCGTGTATTTTACAGCAATGACACACGGAGATCGACTACACAGCATACAACAGGAATGTCACTTCACAGCAAAAAGACAATGTGCCGTTTGAAACAATGCATAATTAATGCATCAGTTGTTTTTTTTTTTTTTCATTGTCATCAATTATCAATTCTTTTCTAAATACTAAATACAGTTAATTTATCGGTGCACACCAATACTTTTTCTGAGTCTCTTGAATCTTAACTGACACAATGCCTTAGTAAGAATGTCAGCTATCATTTCTTCTGTTCTATAATATTTGAGAGTCACCTTTTTTTTTTCACCATGTTCCCTGAAAAATTGGTATTTATTTATTTTCACATGTTTTGCTCTGCTGTTGAATTTAGGATGATTAGTTACAGTTATACCTGAAATAAAAAAGAAACGAAAATTAAAACAATTGACGAAAAGTATAATGATTGGCTTGTACCGGTACAATGTGGAAGAAGATACAATGTTTTAAAAGGTACAATGATGAAAAAGGAATCTACGACGCCTTTTCAAAAATTACTGTTCAATCAAGTAAACATTTGAAAAACACATTTTTTTTTTGTTTTAGGACATTTAATCAAGTATAGCTATTTCATTGATAAATACAAGTAAGAAAGTATTGTGCTCCACCAAGCGATGACTTGCTTATCTTACAGAACACATCATTGTGAACCAGTTCGATGATATTGTTGCTCACTTTTCCACATGATCATTCATCATTCGTTGTTTACTTTAGCATACGCTTCGGACAGAACACCATTGAACAATTACTCCTAAGAAGTTTATCAAATAGTTTCCCTACAGTCCAATTTCTGAGGTTTTTGAAACCCCAGTTGTACGTAGCCTCTATGCAACCCTTCCTCACTTGTGTCTAGATCTCATTTTGCTGTATTACAGTGATGTTGGTTTTCACTATGACACATACAATAAAGAGCACCTGAGCGCACTGAATTTGCTATAAGTTATTAATTTACCTTCATTATCTTTATTTTACATTGTTTGTCATTGATTAAAACCGTTTTCCCCGCCTCATATCCATGACAAAACACTGAATTTATTATACTTAAGTTCGGGCATGTAAGCACATCTTTTAAATCACATCTGTTTTGTTTAGAAACCAGGCAATTTTATTTTTACTTGGACAATACTATTTTTATTTGTTGTAAGATTTCATCACTGTCCTAGTCCTAGTTTTAATTTTAAAGGATCTTATAAATTCAACGACTGGATAAATTCATATTTTTGCAACACACATGACTTATTATTCCTGAGTCAACAATCCATTCAATTCTCAGCTTCAATGAGTTTTGTTAAGTCATGTCTCACTAAAACTCTATCGATTTCATCACTTGAGTCGGAGTCTCTCGTAGCTCTAGCCTCATTGACTAACCCCCTTATAATATCTGTATATCTGTTCGCCTGTTTCTTGTCGTTTTAGTTCAGGACAATCTTGATTTATGATTCCGTTTCAATCAAACTGATAAAACTTGGGACCTGTCTTTGATTTTTCTCTTTTGAAACAAGTGCTCTACTTGGCACTTCTTCTATTGTTGTTATAATTATTTTCTCAATGAATCAATCTCTGAGTTACCAGTTCCATTCTGAACAAGCCCCAAGAGCAGTTACCGACATGGTGTAGCTGTTGGGAAGATTAGCAAGTAGGCGAACAACACTTTCTTTTTTATCAACGGCGTCTCAGACCACTTAAGGCTCCTTGAAAATCTTTTTTTGAGTTATAATGTGTTAATGCACAAGGTCCCAATTTTTCATTCCAGTGTAATCTTTTTAGAGCCAGTCTGTTGGCCCATGTTTTAAAACAAAAATTGAAGTATCCCATAGTTTTTCCCGGACACTCACAGGTTCAATTGTATTCCCGATTAAATACAGTAGTGAAGTTTCCAACGCCAACACAGTGATTGCCAATGTCTTAGCTCTACTTATGAGAAATTTATTTTCAGACACTTCCGCATCCAGTGCCACTTCAGAACAAGTTACAATTCCCCAGAGTCTATTTTTAATCAATGACACCTGTCATTGAACCTTCCAGGTTGAATAATTTGAAATAACTAGAAGATTAATGCGTGCATTCATGTTTGGCATGCATGTGTATTTAACAAATCAACAAATATGTTTATTCGAGATATCACAGTCTTTATACTTGTTTCATTATTACTTATGATGCACAATCAATTATAGACTCATAAACATCACACAATTTAACCCTATAACTGCTCATATACATAGTTTTTCATATATGTTCAAACCACATTTCCTCTGTCTCAAAAGGTCATTTAAACAATAATACCAGAAACTATGCTTTTATCCTCTCCAAAGCAAATGCAAATCGAAGTGGTTATGCGCAGCCGACGGCATATTCCCAATGCAAATTAGTATTTACTATTTTAAAAAAAATAACTTACTTAATGATAGATCTATATTTCTTAGCCCAAACAATATTTAAAACATTATATTTCTAAAGTATTTCACAGGAAACATTTAAACCATTGAGACAACCGTAAAGATCAGTTAAACGTGTTTTTTTTTTATAATTTATTTTTTGCGGATAAGACCTAAACAGCATAAAATGTGTGACGTCACAGCATAACAACAAAACAATGTGCCGAGTAAAACAATATATATAAGAATGAGCTAGTCACATAACGCCAAAAGGGAGATACTATTAGAGTACATTCAGATTCCTAAAAACAATCATAGTTATTTTCTATTATTTTAAGGAAATCGAATAAATTTAAATGCGCACAAAATATTTAAAATCT
The DNA here is from genome assembly GCA_964033795.1 of Lymnaea stagnalis. NCBI lineage: Eukaryota > Metazoa > Mollusca > Gastropoda > Lymnaeidae > Lymnaea > Lymnaea stagnalis. Next base: position 356,873 of record CAXITT010000326.1, read on the forward strand.
ACTTTTATTTTAGTAAACGTTTAAGTATTATTATTATAAATTACAAATACATTTAAAGTATCAACTAAGGAACTATTTTAAGTATTTTATATGTGTTTTAAAGTTATGAAAAAAATTTTAAAAATAAAAAATCATGATCAAAGAATTACACCCGTAATCACATTTATCGGGAAAAGCCAAACATAAGGTCGTTTAAGTGCGTCTTTTAGTGCGTTGTTAATTTTGCGAAATAAAATTTTTAATTAATTTGTTCTAAATGTGGCAATGTGCCACTATTTGCAACTGCTTTTAGGTAACATTTTTTATGCGGCAGTATGGAACAGATAGGAATAAGAGAATCCACTCTCATAGTCATAGTGTGACTGCTATGGGTAACCCCAAGCACGTACACATCCATGGTCATTTAACGTAACACTCAGCCGTGTACTGGCCTTAAATTTTATGTAGGTTATTTACACGCGGGAATAACCATCCCTGCTCCGGGGTTGACCCATGGTCAGCTCGGGACGCGGGTTCCCTATGACTGTGTGTGTGTGGAGGGGGGGGGGCGAACTGGGACTTGAGGTGTGTACATTTTTTAGATTGTGGTGTGGAACGGATGCGTCGGGTCGGCGGCAGGAGGGAGAGATTTTCCTGTCGGCTCTGTCAACGGATTGTACCTTACATTAAAAAAGCTATAGTTCTCAGACCTGATTGTTTTATTGTGATTTTATGTAAACTGTAAGCTACGTCACCACTCGGCTACATAAATAATCACGTAAATGACGTCATAGCGTGAAAAGCTTATTTCTCCAAAACAATTAGGATTCTTTAAATTTAATAACCACGAATGACAAAACTGATACTATATTTTCCCCTCTCAAAAGTAAAATTAATAAATACAATAGATTGCTTTTAGATCCAGGCTTTAATAAGGATACTGAAGTGCCATCCAATTTGGGTAAAATTCACGGAAATTCACGGAGTTGATACATGGGGATTCTCGTTGTTTTGACACGATTAAGAATAATCGATTTCTATAGGAAAAATGATAAAATACCAACAGAATATCTCGAAGCAGCTCAAGATCTAACACCACTGAATGTCAAAATCATTAATACTACGATGCTTTTGTTATACCCAAGTAATGGGGTTCCCATAAGTTTTGTGTAGCCAATTGGAAATGACTGTTATGTTGATCTCATTGACAGAATTGCATATTTTGAATATAACTAACTGTGTGGTTATTCTGTTTGTCTACAATCTGTGCTCTGTCAGTTTTCTAATTTAATGGCTACATTATTAATATAATGTAGATATGACCACCTCCGTGTATCCATTTGTAATTGGAGAATTCTATTCTTATAGTTAGTTCAATTCTAGAGACATAGTTTAAAGAATCAAATTCATTATTCATAACGATATGCGAAAAGGCCTCCAATTTACAAATTATGTTTAGGAATAAATGTTTAGAAACATGTATATTAACTAGATTTTATTTCAATCAATAGGGACACTGCAATTGTTTATTTGGTGTTGTATGACATCTTAGATATACTCGTTTTATTTCTTTTTATGAGAATACGTTTAAGGCAGATTTCGTTTGTCTTCTTGTCTTATGTTAGTTTATTATTAAATACCGGTACACTATAAAATTGTTTACAAAATGGAATCACTTCATTCCAAAAGCAGTGTGCATGAGCAATCTATTGAGTAAATTCAGGTGCGTTGACCTTATGTTGAATGATATTATATAATTGTATTTATTTAGATTTATATTTTAGAGAAAAAATATCAAAGTATTATTGAAAACTTCCTCTTAGTTTGAATTGAGACGTTAAAAACTTTTGAAATAATGAATGTGGAGACTTTTTATTTAATAAATTATGTGATGTATGATTGTCACCAACTTAATATCTTTTTACGAATGGTGCAAAGGAGGTAAGAATATTAACAAGAACAAGACAATCCACACAAAAATAATGATTTTACATAAACCATAGTCAAGCATAACAATTATTAAATGAAAATTGTTTTTAAAAAAATGTGATTTAATTTTGAGGAAAATGCAGCATACACATAAAATGTATACAATTTATATAAAAGGGCCTTAAAGATTTTTACATTAAAGATATGTCTATAATATTATTTTAGTGCAATACAACGAATAGATATACATTATTTTCATATTATTACTTTAGATAATGCATCATATCAGTATTCCTAGAGCTTACACTTACACCAGCTAAAATTAAAATAATTCTTACTAAAGTTGATATTATTTCCCAATGCAGTGCACTGCCCTCTAATCTGTTGTATTACCACCCCATGATAGTTTATGTGTAAATTGTACTTGAGAGTTTGTCTAAATTAATATAAAATAAAAAAATTAAAAGAAAGAAAATACCATTTTAATATTTCATTTTTAAAAAACATGTGACTCTATCATTTGAGGATACCGGTATTTTCTTTTCTAAGGGATTACATAAAACAACCTACCACCATTGGTCCTTTGGGTACGGCTCACAATATTTTTGTATAATATTTTTTTTCCCCATCCCCGAGTCCCACTTTGTCACAATTCTCAGAACATCCACCCCACTTTTTCACTAAAATTGTAACAAAATTATCAATTAATTCAATTTTAATATAATTCAAAACTAACTAGTAAACTGTTCAAATTATGAATAGAACATTTTATGTCGGACTACTTCCATTACAACAGAAATTTAAACATACCACTAAAAAATATTCAGGATTTAAGTGCAGGATAGAAAAAAAATGTAGATGTTTGACGTCATACATTATCTTAACAGTTCCGTACATGCTATTTGGGAAGTCAGCTCGTGTGTTACGTTCATGTCTCCATCAACACACCCCCTAACGAACACAGGCAGTTGAGAGGTGGAACAGATGTCCAGCGATTCATCCATTGCAATTAAAAATTGGTGAAACTTGCTAGCATTTTTCACTAGTTGAGTCACGATGTTTTCACCCATGTCTGCGACACGGCGGTCAAAGCTCCGCCACTAGATGGCGTTATAAATTCTCATTTCATTGACTGTATATGAAAGTAGAAAAACTAGACAGCGAATAAGGTTTTGCAAAGTAATGATCGGTTAGAAAACATAATGCACTACTGCGCACGTCTATTTTAAATTGGTAAAAACATAACGTCCACGTAAGCGGCGGCTTATCTTGGCAGGATGCACGTACATTTCCGTAATTTTTCTCCGTAGACAAAAAGATCTCCGTGGGCAGCACGAGAGGGCCTTGCGGGCCGCATGCAGACCGCGGGCCGTAGTTTGGAGACCCCTGGTGTATGTCATATATCAACGAGTGACGTCACCGTAAAAGCGAACGTGTTGGATTATTAAATCCAGTCATGTAAACACATGAAATATTGTCAGTGTATAGCAACCGATAAGTTCCTTTCTTGTAACCACACAGTAGATTATGCGCATGTAACCACACAGTACATTCTCAGCATGTAGGCCTAATCACAAAGTAAATTATCAGCGTGTAACCACACAATACATTCTCAGCATGTAACCACACAATACATTCTCAGCATGTAACCACACAGTACACTATCATCTTGTTACCACACAGTACATTCTCAGCATTTAACCACAGAGTACACTCTCATCTTGTAACCACGCGGTACTTTCTCAGCATTTTACCACACGTTACAATTGAGAATGACCAAATTTCAGCTTCGGTTTCGGCGCCGAAAATGGACATTTGTTCCCTTTCGGCTTAATTTCGGTTTTGGCCGAAAGAGAAAAGTTAACTTTCGGTTTGATTTCGGTTTATGCCAAATATGACTGAGACTTTCGGCCATCCGGCCAAAAGTGACTGAGGTTTTCGGTAATCTATCAGAGGTTAGACTGTCTCTAGCCTGGCAATCTACTATTTATATTCTTGCTGTCATTGTACGTTAAATGACTGTTTTTACCCACTTTGCTCCGGGGGCACTTAACTTTCCCGGGGGGGGGGG
>CAXITT010000326.1:363380-376674 GCA_964033795.1 Lymnaea stagnalis
GCATTAGGACCTCACTATTAGTCACTTTTTCTTGCCATTTCATGTACGGAAACTAAATTAAAACTTTTATAATGGTAATATAGACATAATTAGACCTATATGTTAAATGCCAAAATAATATTATAATTAGCACACAAACAATTTTACAATAAAATTATTTCTCAGCCAGGCTGAATTTTATTTTCGAAGTTTCTACACGTGCGGCAAGCAGACAAATAAGTTCTCGAGATATTCGACCTGTGACCACATCAAATGACCGCGGTAACAAAGTTGCGTGAAATATTTATCCGTTAGCCTTATCAAGTGGCCACTAGTAGTCGATTAGAAAAATGGCGGCGGAGATGCTTCTATATCTTAAGGGCCCACAATCAATTTATTGCTTGTGGGCATCGAGTTTACATTATTTCAATAAATAGGCATAAGGGATGCATACTAGAAGGAAGAAATACTGAGAGCAAGAGAAAAAGGATAAAAATGATAGTGAGGGTGATAATTAGTTATAGCCAATAGTTCACACAAATATAGACCCTAAATCTTAATATAGGTCCAATATAATGTGCTGCTGGGGTAGCCTACTTCTCATGTAATAATAATAGCTTAAAATAAACCTTTTCTGATGTAGGTCTATTAATAGCCAACTGGTAGGTATTGGTTTTATTTTGTTTGGTTCACATTTTAAATTCACGCTATTAGGTAGAGCTTTATAACATATTTCAACCAGAAGCGTAGCTGGCAGGAGGGGGTGGGGCAGATTTTCCTGGGTGCCAGATTAGTTAGGGACGCCAAAAAATGTTTGATATTTATTACTTTATTGAATAAAATAATAGGTTTCAGAGTTAAAAAAAGAAGGATAACGGTGGAGGGGGGGGGGTCGCTGTAAAATTAATCTTGTCTAATGGCTCCTAACACTCTACTATGTCTCTCAATTAATCCAAGATAACAGACTTTTTATAAATTTTTTTTGAAGGGTTGAATTCAAATAGACTAGTATACATTTTAATAGGCCCACTAGTATTGTAATAGTTTTAATTCAAAGTCAAAAGCTTATGATACACTTTTTGTATCTTAGAGAATTTTTACCATATTCAGTATTTGTTTGTCATCGAACAAATTTTTAAAATTCACAATTCATTTGCTGCCCTCTCGGTTACTACTTCTCAGCTAAGTGCTATTTTTAAATAAATGTATTCTGTTTTTTCTGTTTTGTTCGCTGACAAAGGCTTCCTGCTGACACGTTCGTTGTTTTGTTGCGTTCCTTTTTTTAGGTTCAATCTTACTTTGTTTCACTCATTTCTTAGCTATATACACGAACCACAAAATATCAAATTTGTGAAAATAGCTATTAACACAAAATTGATACAGCAATCAAATTTTACTTACTTTTGCCTTTCTACCCCGTCTTGGGCATAGGCCGTCTACAAGAACTTTCCACTCATCACGGTCCTGTGCTTTCCTTTCCAATGGCTTCCAGGTGTATCCCATATTGTGCGTGTCAGCTTCTAGCTCGCGTCTCCATGTATTCTTAGGCCTTCCTCTCTTTCTTTTTCCCTGTGGGTTCCATGTTAGGCATTGTCTGGTCGTGCTATCTGGGGGTTTTCGGAGAGTATGCCCTATCCATCTCTATCTTTTCTTTATGATATCTTCACCATTGGGCACCTGGTGTGTCCTTTCTATTCTAGTAGATCTTTGTCATTTATAGTATTTGGCCTTTTGATTTTCAGGACCTTTCTAAGGCATGTGTTTATGAATGTCTGCACTTTCTGCATGAGGCTCACTGTTGTTTTCCAAGTTTCTGCACCATATAGTAGGACTGTTTTCACATTTGTATTAAAGATTCTGACTTTCTGACTTTGGTTTGCAGTTTCAGCTCCTTCGACTCACATATTTTCTTTAATAGCACAAATGCTGATCTAGCTTTTCCGATTCTGGCCCTTACATCCGCATTGGATCACCATTTGTGTCTATTGTGCTGCCTAAGTATGTGAAGGACTCCATTTCTTCCAGTGCCTTTCCTGCCAGATAGATATGTTCATGGTTGGATGGGTTTACCTTCATGATTTTTGTCTTGCTTTTATTTATATTGAGACCAAGCTGTGCTGAAAAGGTGGCTACGTCTTTTGTCTTTTCCTACATTTGTTTCTGCTTGTGGGACAGAAGTGCATTGTCGTCTGCAAAGTCTAAATCATTCAGTTGTTCCCAGAGTGTCCACTGTATCCCATTCCTCTTGGGTTTGTCAGTGGATTTTTTCATTATCCAGTCAATGGCATGGATGAATAGAAATGGGCACAAAAGGCATCCTTGTCTGACTCCTGTTTCGACTGTAAAGGAATCTGTGAGTCTCCCTTCGTGGACCGCCCTGCATGCCATTTCTTCATAAGTGCTCTGAATGATCCTGACTAGTTTCCCTGGTATTCCATAGTGCCGAAGAAGTTTCCACAAGATTTGCCGGTCCAGGCTATCAAAGGCTTTTTGTAGTCTATAAAATTTATATATAGGGGGGAGTTCCATTCGATTGACTGTTTATACAATGATTCTTAGTGTTGCAATTTGATCTGTCCATGATCTGTTTTAGCGGAAGCCGGCCTGTTGATCTCGCAGCTGCATGTTGACCTGGTCTTTCATTCTGTTCAAAATAATTCTGTTAAAGACCTTTTCTGGTACAGATTGCAGTGTGATTCCTCTGTAATTTGCACAATTACTGAGATCCCCTTTCTTTGGTATCTTGATGAGGTATCCTTCTTTCCAATCTTTTTGGAACTCTCTCTTCTTCCCATATCTTTTCAAACAGAGGATGCAGCATGTTGATTATTGTATTTATGTCAGCTCTCATCATCTCTGCTGTGATGTTGTCCGGTCCCGGTGATTTCCCTTATTTGAGCTGCTTGATGGCCAAAGCTATTTCTCCCTTATTTGATGCGCCTTCTTCTATTTGTGGGTCTTCATTTGCTGATTGTATGTCTGGTGTGTCTGTGGTTGGGGGTCTGTTTAATAGTTCCTTAAAGTTTTCCACCCATCTTTTTTGTTGCTCTTTCCTTTCTGTTATAGATCTACCTTCTCTATCTTTGACAGGTTGCTCTGGCCTTTTGTATCTCCCTGACAGTTTTCTTGAAATGTCTTAGAGCTCTTTTAAGTTGCCCTTTCTGGCTGCTCCTTATGCTGTCGATGCTAGGCCATCTATGTAGGTATTTTTATCTTTTTTAATGCTGTTTTTTACCTTTTGGTTTGCTTCTTTGTATCTCTCTTGCGCTTTTTAATTTTCTCCGCCCTGGTGCGGCTGCTGTTAACTATATTTTTCATTTCTTTTCTTGCTTTTACTTTTTGCAGTGTATTTAGTGTGAGCCAGTCTTTTTGTTTCTGCTTCACTGATCCTAAAACGTCTTGGCAGGTGGATGTTACAGACGTCTTTATACTTTGCCATATATGTTCTACTTGGTCATCTTCTGTTTGGTCTTCTGTTTGATCTTCTAGCACTTGGAACTTATTTCTCAAGGTAGCACTGAATTCTTCCCTCTTTTGCTCATTTCCCAGAAGTGCTACTTTGAATTTGGTTCTCTTAGCAGTTGGCTGTTCCCAGTTTTTCTTCAGCTGTGACTTAAGTCTCACCTAAACAAGATGATGATTAGATGCGACATCTGCTCCACTCTTTGCTCGTACATCTTGTGGAGACTTTCTAAATTTTTTGCTGATTCATATATGATCTATTTGGTTTTGCGTTTTGTTGTCCGGGATACCCATATTATCTTGTGGATGGGTGCGTAACACTGTATTATGTTCATCTTTATTTTCTTTTTCTTGGTTCGGAATGTTGCTGTTATTATCCTTGGTCTGTGTACTTTCCATCCAATCAATGCATCTTGTGCCTTCCTTGACATTATCAAAGCGACTCCTTGCGTGTGCGGAGCATCTTCCTCCTCAAGTACATTAGCATTTCTCAAAAGGCCAAAGTTATTAGCCCAGCTTGTATCCATCTTGTTTCACAGATGCCAAGCACTGTAGTTTGTAAGATCTTATTTCTGCTGCCACCTACGCTGCTTTCCCAGCTTCATACATGGTTCTGACGTTCCATTGCCTATGTTTGTTTCCTTAGAAAGGAGGGTCTTCGGCTTCCAGTATAGCCTGGGTTTTGCCACAAGGCTTCGTAGCTCTTCTTGGAGAAGAAGAGTCCTTACTTCTTAGGGCCGAAATTTGTTGGTTTTTTCTTGTTGACATTTCTGTAACAATTTGTTTTTACGGGTGAGGCAGCTGGCCTCACGCCAACCCTCCTCCTTATGCACCCGGGCTTGCGACCTGCCTTGGCAGCGATTTTTAAACCAAATTTTAGGAGCCACATAAATGAAATTGTTTAAAGACAATGCATCAATGAAGAAAACGAAAATAAATACATTTTTGAAATACCTAGGTATAAAAAGTTATTTATTTGTTACAATTAAGATCAGAAATGGGAAGATGTCAATAACAATATTATTCCAAAAGTGACACCTTTTTACATAACTATTTAACTAATATTATTAATTTATTTTCTTAAAATTTTGGGAAAAAATATCTAGTCATAAGTGTAAACCTACTCAAGAAAGTAAAGACATTTTTATAATTTAATTATTTCATTAGCAAAAATAATTTTTCGATTTTTTTCTAAAGAAATAATTATCTGATTTCGTAAGAAAATAAAAATATTGCAAAGCTTCAATGTCTGGTTTACAAAAAACTATAATCACTTTTTTTTAAAAAGGGCTAATGCAATTACATTTTCAGCATTTTATAACAGAAAGTGCCATTCTAAACTTTCAAAAACAAAATATTGATTTAAAAAATTTGAAATTGTATATAAAGCAAAGAGATTTCAGGAAATAATCTTTGTAAAATATGTGCGTAACTTTAAACAATTACAGCCATAGGAAAAATCTAAAATACCTGCAAGTGATATCATGTTGTTCTAGAAGTAAAAGCAGTGCTATAAATTAAAGTACCGGTAAATTAAAAATGCAATTAAAAATATTTATTTGGAGTTTAAATTAAAAACTCTAAAATAAGAGAATTGCAGTCGCTAAAAGTGTACATTAAAAGTAAAATTATTATTTAAAGTTTCCATAAAGGATTAGCTCATTTATGAAATAAAATTTTATTTTCCTGTTCGCACACATATTTTATAATTTTAATAATTTTAACAAAAATTGAAATGAGTCTTCAAAATAGTTAGGTAGAGGACAAAGTGTTGTCTTAACTGATAATACAAAATGTGCATGTTTATTTCTGTTAAAGAGCAAGCAATGCAAATTTATGGAGTCTCTTGTAACCAAAATGCAGAATACCAGTATAAGTAAAAAATTTTTTTTAGGATATTCTAAATGTAAAAATGCGCAAAATGAGTTGAGATGGGCATATTTAAAATAATAGTTTAAAATTTAATGCAATCTTCAGGAACATTTTACAAATCATTTATTATTATTAACTTTACTTCAAGATTTTCTTTTTTTTTGCAGTTATAATATTTTCATTATGTATAAAGATGCTTTTAGTCTTTAAAAAATGTATATAACCACTGTTTTTTTTCTAAAATTTGTTCACCTCCCATAAACAGAATAATTCCTGAATTTTAATGATTTCAATAGTATCTATTGTTAGTCATCAAAGCAAATTAATTTGGCCTACTACCATGAAAAAGATTTAAATACCGAACTATTAGTAAATAATTCCTCTCCTTAAATGCATCATCTTTCGTTTCTTCATTTTTATATCCATCTGTAGGTAATTTCAAGAAACAAATCTATTAAAACTTGTCAAACATTTCCTATTTATTTAACTGTTTGTCTCCATTAGGTCTGATCATACACCATAACATACCTATATGTTTCCTTGGAAATTTGGATTATATCCTATGGGTAGAATGCTATCTTTTCTATCTTATTGATCAGGTCTCTTTTTATGGAAGCAGTTTGTAAATGTTGATTTTGGGTTTTTTTGGTACCATTCGCAACTCTGTCCTGCTTGTCAGTATGTGGTGTTTCTTCTCAATGTCAGAGGCCACATTTGGTAATCATTGGTATGGATTTATGTGAGATGACAACTTAAAATGAGATGCCTTTGTGAGATTGTGTCTTCCAGTTGGTTGATAGTTTTATTAGAATATATGAAAACATTTGTTCTGATTTAATATGATGAATCTATTTAAATGGACCATATGACTCACCAAATTTGAATTTGCACATATTTTGGGAAACATAGCTGTAAATGTTTCTCAGTTTTTATATTGTGTTGTCCATTATTTTTTTTATAATCTTAACTCAGTACCTTTTATCATCTTGACTTAGGTGTTCTTCCACTTTGAGAGCATTTCATTGTAGCTCAACAACATAACTAAAATAAATAAAAAAAATCATTGAAAAACTAATTAAACCCTTGGCCATATACAATTGCAGGCACAGCTCTGAACTACTGGGTATTTAAAACATTTTCATTCTCTACTTGTAAATATTATGTAGTGAAGGCTATATTAAGTAAATGGTATTAATCATTGGGGTTTTGTAATGACTGTTTGATTTTTTAGAAATAAATGATGGTTGTATCATATTTTGGAAACAATACTCATTGATTTATTCTTGTCTTGTTCTTTCTTTAGCTTTTTTTTCTCCTAAAACAGAGACAGAATCGTGCTTGATACTTAACTATGATTTATGCTTTATTGGTAGTCAGATAAGAATATGACATTCATGATAGTAAAATTCTAATCTCCTAATTTCTTTCTTTTCACAGTCAATATGATCCTAGATGAAGAAATCCATTTTAATTTAGTTTAAGTCAATCAAAATAGGTTTGTCACTATATATATTTTTATTCTTTTACACATAACAATTTTTTTTTAATATACTAATGTTGTTGAATACCCATCAAGGTTATGAAAAGATGGTAATATGTTTGAGTGAAAGCCATACCGATGTTGGCTCAATGAATAAATTAATTACCGGGTACAAATAAAGATGTGTGAAATAGGAAAGTTATTTTTAATATTGAGTAAGAAGACATTCAGTGTTGAGGTTGAAAATATTATTTATACTTATTATAACTCCTATTGATAAATTGATTAAGTTATTATACAACATCAGGATTATAAACATTCATTAGAAAAAATGTCAACTTCTTATTAAAGAGGAACCAAGAACGTTTTAAAGTTTATACTTCACCATTTCTTAAGTTCATATTGAATGCTAATGGATTCATGTCAGTTCAAATTAAAACTAATGGATTAGATTACTTACAAAGAGTGTATATAAATTTCATTGGTTTTGAGTTACAAATTAATGAGTCCAGAGACACATAGAGCAAATTTTTAATTTCCTGGTATTTAGTGATCCCTACTTTTAATCTTGTGTTTCAGGTATTTTTGAAGCCTATGAAGACGACATGAAGTTCCTATTTCAAAAAGACTCATCATATGTCAAAGCTGTGTAACTTTTCCTCACATTAAATCAAGATAATGGAAAAACATGAGGATTTTCAAATTGAACAAAGCCAATGTAAAGATGACCCAGATGTTTTCATTAAGACAGAGGCGGCTACTGACTTTAGCAAAATACTTTATAAAGAAATAAAAAATGATCTTCAATTTCGGATGGAACATAAAGCTCAGAAATGCTATAAATTGGACATTTGTAATGCAACATGTGATACCAGCTCAGATCTTATTACACACTTAAGACAGAACACTGGAGAGGAACATAAATTTAATCCAGATGTTTTATTGAAGACTGAGATGGGTACTAACTTTCAGAAAATGCTTAATAAAGAGATAGAAAATGATATTAACCATTCACAAATAATAGATAATGATTGTTTTGGCAAAGGTAAAAGACTGCATACAGGAGAGAAACCTTACAAATGTGACATTTGTCTTTCTACATTTACTAAGTCTTCAAGTCTTACTTCTCACAAAAGACTGCATACAGGAGAGAAACCTTACAAATGTGACATTTGTCTTTCTGCATTTACTAAGCCTTCAAGTCTTACTTCTCACAAAAGACTGCATACAGGAGAGAAACCTTACAAATGTGACATTTGTCTTTCTGCATTTACTAAGCCTTCAAATCTTACTGCTCACAAAAGACTGCATACAGGAGAGAAACCTTACAAATGTGACATTTGTCTTTCTGCTTTTACTACTTCTTCAAGTCTTACATATCACAAAAGACTGCATACAGGAGAGAAACCTTTCAAATGTGACATTTGTCTTTCTGCTTTTACTACGTCTTCAAATCTTACTTATCACAAAAGACTGCATACAGGAGAGAAACCCTTCAAATGTGACATTTGTCTTTCTACATTTGCTAAGCCTTCAAGTCTTACTTATCACAAAAGACTGCATACAGGAGAGAAACCTTTCAAATGTGACATTTGTCTTTCTACATTTTCTTCTTATTCAAGTCTTACTTGTCACAAAGGACTGCATACAGGTGAGATCCCTTACAAATGTGACATTTGTCTTTCTACATTTTCTTCTTCCTCAAGTCTTACTTGTCACAAAAGACTGCATACAGGGGAGAGACCTTACAAATGTGACATTTGTCTTTTAGCATTTTTTGACCCAACATCTCTTACTCATCACAAAAGACAGCATACAGGAGAGAGACCTTACAAATGTGACATTTGTCTTTCTGCATTTACTAACCCTTCAAGTCTTCATTCTCACAAAAGACTGCATACAGGAGAGAGACCTTACAAATGTGACATTTGTCTTTCTACTTTTACTAAGTCTTCAAGTGTTACTTATCACAAAAGACTGCATACAGGAGAGAAACCTTACAAATGTGAAATTTGTCTTTCTGCATTTGCTACTTCTTCAAGTCTTACTTCTCACAAAAGACTGCATACAAAAAAGAAAATGTATAAATGTGATGTTTGTCATTCAACATTTTCTAGATCATCAAATCTTACCTGTCACAAAAAACTGCATACAGGGCAGAAAACTTACAAATGTGACATTTGTCTTTCTGTATTTGCTTATTATACAAGTCTTAAATGTCACAAAAGACTGCACACAGGAGAGAAACCTTTCAAATGTGACATTTGTCTTTCTACTTTTACTACATCTTCAAGTCTTACTCGCCACAAAAGAAAGCACACGGGAGAGAAACCTTTCAAATGTGACATTTGTTTTCTTGCATTTGCTCAGTCTTCAAATCTTACATATCACAAAAGAAAGCATACTGGAGAGGAGACTTTCAGATGTGACATTTGTCATTGTGCATTTGCCTCTGCTTTAAGTTTATCTTATCACAAAAGACAGCACTCAAGAGCGAAGCTTTTATAAATATGACCTTTGTCCCAGGACATATTCTCATTCTTCCAGCTTCATTTTATTTGAGCATTGAATAATTCACTCACTTTCCATCTGCTTTTTGTGTCCTCTCCTATTTTTTTTTCTTTTTTAGGTATGATACATGTAAATATATTTATATACCTTGTAAATTTTATTTGATACTTTAAAAAAATTTTTGTTGCTGTACTGATGAAAACATGTGCTGAAAGTTTTTCTTATGTATAATTATTATTAAAGTTTAAGATATATTGTTCTATTGACACATAGTTCGTGTCTAATTAATCTAAAAGTAAAAGCTCATTTTCTGGTTCTGAAAAACCACCCAAATCTGATTGCAGAACCATGTCACCAATGAGATGTTCAGAAAACCTTTTCTTTTCGCTTTCTGGAGGATAAAGAGCCTTAGGGACATGCTAGTCAGAAGCCACATCCATGCTATTAAAGCACATAAGCTGCATCTGTAGCCATTGTAACTGTAACACATGTCCCTACATGACTGATGTTGAGATCCCTTTCCATCTGGAAATATTTAGAATAAAAGATTTCTTCCTGCACCATCACAGCATGATTTAAACCCTCATTTGTAAAATGTGCAGTAAATTATAAGTAGGAAAGACAGGTCTCCGCCATAGAGACTGGTTTAGAGAACACCTCTAAAACATAAATAAACAAGCTCTCTGTCCGGTCTCCAAACTTTTCAATAACCCCAACCATGATGGAATTTTAGACATCTCAGTTACTGGTATACTGTATACTAGTAGTTAGTAACACCGTATACAATCTATATGGAGAATAAATTAATAACAAGATTTGAAACGTTGACTTCATATGAGATAAACCAAAACCACAATTTTACGTAGCTACCATGTCTTTTTCCTGGTTTAGTTTGTTTCATTTTACTTCAAATCACTTCCTCTCCATTCTTCTTTACTTTGTTTCTGTCTTGTTTTTTCACCCCTTTCTATTTTTTTTTCTATTTTTTTATACAAGGTACCAGGTATATGTATATATATTATGTAAATTTAATTTATACTTATTTAATTGGTTTTTGTTATATTGATTAAGGCATGTGCCGAAACATTTATCTGTATAAGTATGTAAAATGTGTTATTAAAGCTTAACATATACCGGTATTGGTACAAATTGTTCATGTCCAATTAATCTTAAGGGAGAAAACACAAATATGTTAAATCTCCATCGGGGTGAACTTCTATTTAAGGATGGAAGTGTAACAGTAAGATTTAAAAATTCTCTTTTTCTCCATTCTGTGTGAATTTACCCGCATCGTAACCCAGAGTTTACCAAATGATCACTTATTAAGGCATTTATTCATTTATTGCCTGTACTTGTGGTGCTGTAAGGGAGTTCAGCAATGGCTGATTTCTATGCTAGAGAAATACTTATTTAAACACAAAAAATCTAATTGCAAAATGTTGTCATTGTTAAAATATGTGTTTGTGTATGTGCTAAACTAAAAATCAGTTTGTTCATGTAATTTTTAAAAAAAATAACAATACATATTTAGATTAGTAATATAATCTAACCCGTCTTAATTTTGTTATTTCAATAAATTTCATCTTGCATTTCTGCTAATAGTTCTGGTCTAAATAGTCACTTGAGAAAACACACAGGTGTTGAACCCTGTAAATGTGATAATTTGCCTTCATCATTCTCTCTTTGGCCTCATTTGTGTTCCCACTGAAGTGTCACTCAGGAAAGATATCCTAGAAACTTAATTTTGTCAATCTGTATGTGCTCAAAGATACACTTTCTTTAACTGTCAGTACAATAAAAAGGCTAAAGTCAGGAAAGAGATCATCTAAAATAAATAAGTGTTATTTTGTAAATTTCGAATTTTCGTCCCTTTTATTTTAATGGGATTGGGGGAGGGGGGGGGGGTCCGTCAAAATTTTGTGACATCACAAAAAATATTTTTTGGTTAAATATACAATTTAAAATGTACTTATTTTGACATATCTTTAATCAATTAATTTTTTTTAAAAATTAACTTGATGTCGAAAATGTTTCAGGTTTCGTCAGTACCATGAAACTCAGCCGCGTTCACCATTTGATAATATCGAAATATGACCCAAATACTGCTGTTGCCATTTTACATTGACCTGGGCATGACTTCGTCGTTTTACGTCACAGTTTTCTAACATAATGTTAATCCATTGTGAGAACATGTTAAAGATTTAAATAAAATCTTACTTTAGTTATACAAATTATATGTAGGCCTACCGTATGTTTTTATTATTTTTCATTTGTGACATGACACTTGGCCGGGGGGGGGGGTGTAAAGCATTTGTGACAGGGTGGAGGGAGAGTTTGAAAAGTCACTTTTGCGAACAACCCCTAATTTGAATATTCTCAAACCTTCGCAAGACAATAATTACTTTGTTCAATTTTGAGACAATTACACAATAACTCCAACATTTAAAAAAAAAAATAATAATTAATTGATTGGAAAAGTATTAGCTTAAAAAAGTGTTGTTTTAATTATATTTAATTTTATATTAAATATTAGGTTTTTCCCAAAAACTTCTCCATTCTAGTTACATCATTCCGCGTTCAACATAGTCGTTTTTAGCCCACTTTTATTCATTAAGCATTTGGAAGGAAAGATAAAATGTGCGTATCAATCGTTTTAGAACATTTCTTTTAACCATTTCACCTTCAAAAATGTATGGAAATTGTCCATATTTGTGTCGTCAGCCATTACCGGCATTCTAATACTAAAAAAAAAAAAAAGAAAGAAAGAAAGAACAATAAAAAATCTTTTTCTTACAACCGAAAATTTCGACGCTATCTTCCCTTACGTTTCACCTGTGATAACTCTTAAAGACTAACAACTAAACTTTAGGGCACTTCATAGGAGTTGTCTACTATGAAGAATTTGCGCTCGCGCGCATATAGTGGGGAGAAGGAGGGTATCGACAGAAAGTACGTACATTAATTAACAAATTCTCCAATGAAAAATCCTGACATTCCAGTAAAAACATTATTTATATGTGTAGGCCTAATTCTGTAAAAATATCACGCAATGTTTTATAGGATTGTCGTCATAATATCGCCTTGTGTTTTCATAAATGAACTCAGCATTGCAGCATTACACATATAAATATACAATATATAGGCCTATGACTATGCTTTGGCTTTAGTTACTTTAGACCAGTGGTTCTCAACCTTTCTAATGTCTAATGACACGACCCTATAACACAGATCCTCATCATGCTCATGTTGTGGCGACCCCCAACCACAACATTTTTTTAGTGGATACTTCATAAATGTAGAGTATATCGTATATATATATATACGCTTTCAGATGAATCTTAGACGACCCCTGGGAAAGGGTCGTACTACCCCCAAAGAGGTCGCGACCCACAGGTTGAGATCCGCTGCTTTAGACTTTTAGCTCATCTCGCTAAATATCGCTGAATTATTAGGCCTACTCAGTAGCAGTAATAGTAATAGTAATGGTGCCAATATTATTGCTATTGTAATATTTAGCCCATCGTATGTTTAGCGTGACCCATTCTTTAATTTGAGTATTTTGAAAACCAGCATATCCATTTTTTAAAGCATTTTTAAAAATGAAAACTGTCATGTCAATTCTTTAAAGCAACATTATTAATAATATTACATAATTTTGACGAAAATGCGAAATAACAATAATCTCGACCTCCAGCAATTTAAATTTAAAGAGGCCGGCACTACGTATACCGCGGCGATGTACCTAGCAAAATAATTGGCCGTGACATGCATACAACAATGCAGCGATTTAAATTTAAGCAGCTAAACCATTTATTTAAAAATCATTTAATACCTGTAAGATTAAACAAAATTAGCACTGATATTTTTATTGTTCACAGCACACGAGGATCCATAAGACTGTAACTGTAATGTTTTTATTTTTTTTATTATTTTTTTTTTTTTTTTTTTTAATATCATTTTTTAAAATTATTGTTTTTTATTTTTGGGTTT